>MJUU01067353.1:4466-33003 GCA_002080025.1 Modiolus philippinarum | reverse complement strand
GACCCTTTTTGTTTCTGGACTCCTTTTCAGTATAGCTGAGTCCGCTCAAACTCCGGTTTAGTTCTGTCTAAAATATGATCAATATATTAGTCCCAGCTTCTGTATAAAAAAAATACGCTAAGAGGTTGATTCTCGTAATGTCTTCAACATTTTACGATACAAGTGATACTTTAAAACGCTTATGTGTCATGGGTTCAAGTTGTCTGAGAAAATTATATACTTATAATGCCGAAATCGTTTATACAGACAGTTGTGGTATTCTGTAAACCACAGAGATTAGGCCGTGTTCAGTATATGTACGTTATTATGCAGTTTTATGACACTTTTTATTGTACTTCATAGTCTTATTTCAATGCTATATGCATGAGTTTCATGTGATTCGAACACAATACCAAGACCCTGAGCATGCAGAGTTGATGAAAATAACTTTTATAATATGATCGAGTTTATGCACTTTTTGATTGTTTTATTACTGAAATTGACTCTATCTATGATTTTATACATCTGTGGGTACCAACGAAACCCAAAAACTTTACAGTTATATAGAAGGTAATTGATACTGTGCACGAAAATTTTGGCTTGCAGGTTTTTTTTTGTTTTTTTTGCACCAATTTTATTTTCTGCACAAAACGAACCGTCTCCTGCATGACATAAAAATGTAGACCCAATGTAAATACAACTGCAATCAGTTTCAAGAAAAAAAGATAGATGTTTCTACCCTGAGTTGTATAACTAATAAGTCTAAGGTATGAGTCTCATACAAATTCAATGCATAAGGTGTTTGATGCGGAGTTGATTGTGTACCAGCAGGTGGTATCAACGGGGATCGTCATTTTCCAGGTAAGATCAAGTGATTTATACAGGTAGAAGTGGTCGGATGGGTCTGACACCTGTCATCTCAATAAACAGTTAATACACAATATGGTGTATACACGCCTGCATAGCTATGAATACTTCTTGTATATAAATCCTAATTTCTACAATGTTTTCTGTTAATTTGTGAATACCGGCGGGAACTTCGCAAAAGTTCTGGATATATTATCAATTTAATGATATATTTGAAAGAAATAGCTGCAAATTTTCAGTTCTTTGTTGAATAAATTACAAATCGTTGAATTTTGTGAAAGAAATTACTTTGTATTTGGACAGATCAGAGTTTTTGTACTTGCTGTTTTTTCACGGGCTTATCGAGTTTTGGTATTTTGTGGTTTTTAGGTATCACGTGACTTTTTAAGTTGACAAGACGACAATATGGCGGTTGATGCACCGGGATCTGCTCACAATTAATTCAGTCTTGTGTAGTTATCCAAGACAATTGAACAGTATTACATATATTTCTGTGCTAACTAAGATATGAGGAATAAAATATTGAATTTTTATTTTTTTGCGAATTTTCCCTTTAAAAAAATAACATACAAAACAAAAATAAATCAAATATAAAACATTAAATTAATGAAATTTAATTTAAAAATTACAAAAACAGATATGCCAAAAATGAATAGTGAGGGACCAACACACAAAAATATCTGAGATAGGCATTCTTTATGAAAAAAAAGTATTTAAAAAGCAGTTTCAAATAAACGATATTTTCAAAAAGGGTAAAATAATAAAATGGTAATAAATATAACCCGATTTCGAGCACATAACCATGTCTCTACGTGCATATCTCAAACCAATACACATCATAGGTTGAAACGATATAGGATATACCATGCAGAAGCTAGCAAACTTTGTCAAACTGCCAAAGGGTCACATTTGAAATTGTTTGTGATGGTTCGCAATAAAATGTAACTTAACATTATTTAACAAGGCAAACAAAACAATACACAAAAGATGATTTTTATTCTTATATTAAAAAATTATAAAATCGTGACACTCTTGAGAAATATGTAATTTTTTCTCTTGATTTTGATCGGCTTTGCATTCTTGTGTATTGCTTTCACGCAAAAGACACAAACTTTTCAAAACTATAAAGTATATGTTTCTAAACTTTGAATGATACCTTTTAGATACCTTTTTGTGTGCATCAGTGTTGTAAGTGTACATTTGTGTCCCTTTTTGCCATGCAGCTAACCTTTGTGTGTATTGCTTTGGGATATTCGGGTTACATGTTTACTAAACCGGTTTTATGATTTTACACCTTTTTTTTTTTTTAAATTCTTTACATGGAGTGCCTTTTAAGTAAAACGTTTTCTTTCATTTTGAATATTTATTTCCGGAATTTTCGTTGGTGTGTATTGGTGCTTTTCTATTCATCTTATGAATTATCTGTTGTTTTAATTTATCATATTATTTTTTTTTTTTGTATGTTTGTATTTTCTTTATTCTTTGTATGATTTTTTTTTATTATTTTTGGTTTGCTTTTTACGCATTACATTTATTATGTTTTTAAGAACCAGGTTCAATCGTCCTTTTCACTCGTTCTCACTTGTATTGTGTATTCCCGTACTGGTTTATTTTTTTTCTCACTTTTTAGACACTCTATAATGTATTAAAAGTTTGTATAATATTAACCCTTGACTATTTTTTAACTACTTTTGTGGCTCTCGTACAGATGTTTATTAAGTCACCGTCACATCCTGTTATCTCCACATGCAATTAACATTTACCTGTAGCTTACCTGTAAAGGTGAGTGTCATGAAAAGTATGTTGGATTGTACCCTTGGGTTGTATCAACATCATACCCAGGTGGTATGACCCAGAGTTTCCCCAAACCGAAGTTATAGCATTTTTTCTGCAACCTTCCCGTTATATTCTATGTTAAAAATTACCCTCGATAGCCGCTTATTTTTAATCAGGGGAGATAACTCCGGAAACTCGAAATGGGTCAATTCCTCACATAATTTACTGTCGTGATGAAAATATTCAATGGACACACTGGTCAAAATCAATTGCTATAGGGCGTTAAAATGCATGTACCCAGACACGATTATAGGTACAGATAGATTTTTTAACATACTTTATTTATTGGTCAATTTAGTAACGATTCTTGCATAAGAAACGCTGAGATCCAAATCTAATTCTATGTTACTAGGCAAAATCATATCGTTTCGAAATAGTGCCATGTTCCTTATATACCCATGATCTCAAAGGGTAATCATCAACACAAGATTTCATTGGTTCAATCAAGGAAAAGGGTGTTCCTTAGGTTAAAACCCATTCAAAGACCCCACATGCTTAGTGAGTAAAAATCGATATTGTTTATGTAACTTTGATGGTTGCGAGGAAGAAACGGTCGTTTTGTATACTTTATTTCGTCAAAACCACTGTGTATACTAAGTCCAAAATTTGCAAATGAATAGATAAATATTTAATTGCAAAGTATATTTTTTCCTGGAAATTTTCGTTATAAAGAAATGCCTAGATCCAAAACTCTTTGGAACCATGTATATTCCGGGAAATCTCATTTTTCAATAAAAAATATGCGAGAAATATCAAAAAAAATTTTAAAATACCATTTGTCAATATCAAGATACGTCACATAAACATAACAGATTATAAATTTTCATGTTATAAGTAACTTTTATCAGGCCATGACAACGAGTTACGCGTTGCAATCGACATTTTTATCTTTTCTAAACGAGAGTTCATTTTCTATTGTATAAATACCACCGGATTTCAGACTGTGTTTGTGTCTATCAACATCATGTGGTCAGTCGACATCAGTCTGTCCTTCCATTTTCTGTGTATGTGTTCAGTCAACATCAGTCTGTCCTTCACTCTGTGCGTGTTCAGTCAACATCAGCCTGTCCTTCCAATGTTCAGTCAATATCAGTCTGTCCTTCCAATTACTGTGTATGTGTTCAATCAACATCAGTCTTTCCTTCTAATTACCGTGTATGTGTTCAGTCAACATCAGTCTGTCCTTCCAATTACTTTTAATGTATGTAGTCAGCATCAGTCTGTCCCTCCAATTATTGTGTATGTGTTCAGTTAACATCACTGTCCTTCCAATAGCAGTGCATGCAGTTTGTCCCTCCCATAACTGTGTATGTGTTCATTCAGCATTGGAGTGTTCTAATTACTGTGTATGTGTTCAAACAACAGCTGTATCTTCTTTCATTGACTGTATACGTGTTCATTCAACATCACGTGGTCCTTCTAATTATTTTGTAGGTCTTCAGGCAGCATCAATCATTCATTTATATTACTGTGTATGTTCAGTCGACTGCAGTTATACCTTCCAATTACTGTAAGAGTTCAGATTACATTAGTCTGTCTGTCCAACTACTCTGTATATTTGTCCACTCAGCATTCAGTCGTATAACTCCTTGGTTGGACATCTTACTGAATTTAAATACTATTCTCATGATTCTCGCATTGTACTTTTTGCCTTGTGCTTTGTTCCTTCGGTATTCTACTGTCGTTGTTTCTTCAAAAATTTAGAAGGAAGGGGCACCCATCCTACCTCTTTTGGTTCAAGAAGGACGGTATATATGCTTTGGAATCCTCCTAACATATTGGTTTTTGGTCAATCACGCAGAATTCACTCTGTAAAAGTAAATTCTCGGATCCTAAAGCAATGTGTATTTTGAACTTATTGGTTAGCTAGCTTGGTTAATCTCGCCTGTAGCATTAAATGGGTCCCTTTTAACTGATGCAGGTTTCAAAGTGTGTCCAAATAAAGGAAGGAAAGGAGAAGGAGATAATAATTGTATAAAATCTGTTGTGGTGATGCAAGAAAAAATCTCAAACTCATCAACACACCCCCACACCTACACACAAACACACACACTTTTCCGTCCCTATTTCCGCACTACCCGATTTAAATAGAATTTTCGAACTGATACTTGACTGAATTGAATTTAAATTTCATGTCCAATGAAAACTATTCTATAAAAGTCCCGTTTCAAATTTTAGATCTTTGAATTTGTTGTAAAAGCCCGGGCTACTTAAATGTAGGTGCTTCCTAAGATTTAAATCATTTTGTTAAACGCCAGAGATCTCCACACCATCTATTTGACACAGAAAACAGTTATTAAAGACCCTTGATCTTATTCTCGTAAACGCGTATAATAAATAAATATTGAAAAGTTGCTCTCTCGACTGAAAGAATTCAAAGAATCGTGTTTACTGTGTATAATACCAAAATATCAGTCGAGTAATTGATCAAAATTAGAATAAATTGGAGTTGATGGCAAAGGAAAGACATAGATAAGCACATCTAACCTCTTGTTTTGACATCCAAATAATATTGAAATTCGAAAAGCTTTAATTCCCTTACAAAGCCAATTGTCTGTCCAATGTAACAAAATATGTACTGTGTATCTACACGCTGTATATGTAGAGACTAATGATTTGACTAAAAGAAATTCCATTAATAAAGTTGCTCAGCAACACTTAATGCAACCGATTCCAATTTTTTAAAGTATATTCCTTTGGCAAGAAAAAAACGCACACGGAGATGTTCTTAGCTAAATTTGACGTAAACACGTGACAATAGAAAAGGTTTCCCTTGGTGACGTTGCATTTCGGGAGCGCATCGAATGCAAGTGTGAAGATATTGCTCATACTTCATAATATATTTTCACAATGGGAACAACGTGCTGTAAATGTGCTACGCCTAGCAATGGAGGAGGAAGAAGGAGTGTACACTTGAAAGAATTTTTATTGTCCAAGTTCGCCAGACTTAGAAGGAATCGAGTCGTTCCTATCGTTATACTGCCGTCACCAATTAGTAGCTCGCGCAATATGAGAAATGAAAATTGTGCATCTACAATTGTAGCATTAATCAATCGGGATTCTGATAAGGCTGTTGAATTAAAAACTAGTTCATCGTGTTGCAGTATCATAGTAAATAATGATGAACATGAACTTGAGCTTATAGATCTTGATAATGATGATGAGACGGAAGACTTCCATACAGTTACAATAGACACAAGAAACAGAAAGGTATGTATAAAATAAAATTCTATGGTTACTATACCTAAAAAGATATGAATGAAAACCAAAATTCTTACATAGCATTTACCTTGCACAATTTTTCAAGAAGGCGCCGAAAGATTCTAACTAGGTAGCAAAATAATTGAACAAAGGACTGTACATATGTCCTGTTGGATTATCGTTTAGGGATTGTCCAGATGAGCGATACAGGCTCTTGACAGCCTCTTATGAAATCCCTTTCTCGAATATATTTCAATCAAATCATTAAATCACCTCTAATTATTAATTCAAATTCAAATGCAAATTTATTAACTTAAACTATATATATAGTTCGTGATAATCAAACATAAATGACAGAAAACAATAATCCTATAAATTGATAAATCGTAAAGGTTCACCAGAACCTAGTGCCACTTCTACTCGCTCCATTGTCAATATAAGATATGCTAAGAATTCTACGAAATATTTGGTCTTTGGGGGTGTGAAGAAATTTGCCGAAATTAGAAAAATAAAATTTTGAAATCTAACCAATGGAAATATTTGTTTTGCTAACAGAAATTCCTAAAATTGCTCATATTTGGGAGTTTCGGGAAATTTCCAAAAAATGGAATCAATTTTTGAAGCCTAAGCTTTTAAAACAACACACAGAGGTGCTTGAGGGCAGGACCCTATTTTGGGTCCCTATGATCCTCCCCCTTTTAGTTCGCATCAACGAAGTTGAGGGGGCTATTTGGGTACCCTCAGCGTCCGCGTCTACGTTTGTGTCCGCGTCCGCATTTAGGTATATATCTTGGTAACTATAAAGTGTAGGGTCATCAAACTTTGCATACAGAAGCATCTTGGGCTATCTCACAACCTCCAAGAAAAATAGCTCTGTTTGACCTATATTTTCCACAGGATTGGCTTTCATTTAATTTTAGGTCCGAGTTGATATCTCAGCAACTGTACATGGTAGGACCATCTAACCTTGCATATGCATGCATCTTTGGCGGTAGATCAGCATCCAGGCAAAATAAATTCACTTTGACCTATATTTTCCGCATGATCGACTTACATTCAATTTTACGTCCGAGTTCAGATCTAAGTAATTGTCATGGTAGGATCATCTAACCTTGCACGTTCATGCATCTTTGGCGGTAGGTCAGCATCCAGGCAAAATTAGTTTACTTTGGCCTATATTTTCCGCATGATCGACTTACATTCATTTTTACTTCCGAGTTCAGATCTAATTAACTGTACATGGTAGGATCATCTAACCTTGCATGTGCATGCATCTTTGGTGGTAGGTCAGCATCCAGACAAAATTAGGTCACTTAGACGTACATTTTCCACTTGAGAGAATAATATTCAAGTTTCTGTCAGAGTTCAGATCTCAGTCTCTGTACATGGTAAGATCATCTAACTTTTGTATGCATGTATCAGTTGGAGTTAACATATGTGTTATGGTCTCATGTTCATTTACTCCATATCCTTTCGTAAAATATGGTAGGTCTGCAACCTTTGCAACATTGTGTTGCTGTGTCCATGTGCCATACCGAGGCGAACTTTGTAATCGTTGATTACCTATTTTAATAATATTTGCTCCATTTTTAGCCCACCAGGGAGAGCTTTTGCCATCACTTGGCGTCTGTCGTCCGTCGTCTGTCCGTCATAAACATTTGATTCAAGCATCTTCTTCTCTGAAACCACTGGGCCAATTGGAACCAAACTTGGTCACAATAGTCCTTGGTTGGTTCCCTTTAAAAATATGGCGGCAAGTCCGCACGCCATCCAAGATGGCCGCCAGTGGAATTTTTGTCGAAAATTGGACCATATATTCAAAGATCTCCTCCGAAAGTAATGGGCCAATTGGAACCAAACTTGTCACAATGGTCCTCAGGTGGCCCCTTTATAAAATATGTCCGGCAAGTCCGTGTGATATCCAAGATGGCCGCCAGCGGGGAACATCGTTTAACCATTGGACCCTGTGGGAAAGCATTCAAAGATCTTCTCCTCTGAAATCACTGCGCCAATTGGAACCAATCTTGGTCAGAATAGTCTTTAAAAAATGTGTCCGGCAAGTCAGCACTCCATCCAAGATAGCCGCCAGCGGGAATCTTGGTCGAAAATGGGACCCTATACTCACAGATCTTCTCCTGTGATACAACAGGACCAATTGAAACCAAACTTGGTCACAATGGTCCATAGTTGGACCCTTTTGAAAAATGTGTCCAGCAAGTCCGTATCATATCCAAGATGGCCGACAGCGGGGAAGGTGGTTTTAACGTTGGACCCTTTGGGAAAGCATTCAAAGATCTTCTCCTCTGAAACGCTTGGCCAGTTGGAACTAAACTTGGTCACAATAGTACTTGGGTGGTCCCCTTTACAAAATGAGTCCTGATGATCCGCACGTCATCCAAAATGGCCGCCAGCGGGGATCTTTGTTGAAAATTGGACCCTATATTCCCCTCTGAAACAACAGGGTCAATTAGAACCAAACTTGGCCACAGTGGTCCTTAGGTGGCCCCTTTAAAATAATGTGTCCGGCAAATCCGTAGCATATCCAAGATGGCCACCAGGGGGGGACATGGTTTTAACATTTGGCCCTTTGGCAAAGTATTCCAAGATTTTCTTCGCTGAAACTGCTACGCAAATTGGAACCAAACTTGGTCACAATAGTCCTTGGGTTGTCCCCTTTAGAAATATGTCCGACAAGACAGCATGTTATCTACGATGGCCGTTATTGACTGTTTTTTCACCCCAAAAAATGTTCTTCAATGCCATACGATTAATATTTCCCTTTAAATTCTGTATCTTCTTTGGTTTACTACTCTTTTTTAGTTTTAGAGAAATTCCCTGCTATCAATTATTGAAAACTATTATTTGTTACATAATCAAGAGCAAAAAAAAGTGTCTTGTACAAATTTTCACAATTTTTTGCAAAAATACTTTCATAGTCTTCACTTATTTCACATCATAATAATTTTTGTATATAAATGTATATTGTGTCCTCCAGTGATTATTGTTTGCCTACAATGCATATATCTTTCTTAGATAAATTTGAAAGTAGTATTTTGACTTCATAGCCTGCATAGACTGTATAACTGACCTGGCTATGCCATGGTGAGCTTCTGTCGTCACTGTATCCGAGGTCAGCCCGCCGTAAACTTTTCATTCAAACATATTCTTCTCTGAAATCACTGGGCCAATTGGAACCATACTTGGTCAGAATAATCCTTAGAATGTCAACTTAAAAATGTGTCCGGCAAGTCAACACGCCATCCAAGATAGATCTTTGTCGAAAAATGGACCCTATATTCACAGATCTTTTCCCCTGAAACTACTGGCAAACTTTTCATTATGGTCTTTAGGTGGCCCTTTTAACAAAAATGTCTGGCAAGTCCGCATCATGGACTCCAGAGGGGAACGTAGTTTTAACATTGGACCCTATGGAAAAGCATTCAAAGATTTTCTTCTCTGAAACTACTGTGGCAATTGGAACAAAACATGGTCACAATATTACTTAGGTGGCCCCCTTTAAAAATTGTGTTCGGCAAGTTCGCACGTCTTCCAAGATGGCCGCCAGCGGGGGACTATGTCGAAAATGGGACAATATTGCAAAAACATTCTTCTCTGAAAATACTGGGCCAATTGCAACCAAACTTAGTCACAATGTTCTTAAGGGCCTTTTAAAAAAGTGTTCGATAAGTCCATATCATATCCAAGATAGCCGCCAGCGGGGAACTTGGCTTTAACATTGGACCCTATAGGGAAACAAGTTCAAAGATCTTCTCCTCTGAAAGCACATGGGCGATTGGAATTATACTTTATCACAATGGTCCTTACTTGGTCCCCTTCATAAAATGTGCCCGGTATGTCTGCATAGAATCCAAGATTGCAGTCGGTGGGAAACATTGTTTAACCTTGGACCCCATGGGAAATAATTCAAAGATCTCCTCTGAAAATACTACGCCAATTGGAACCAAAGTGAGGCACAATGATCCTAAGATGGTCTTCTTCAGGAAAGTTGACAGTCGGTCTACGCCCCATCAAAAATAGCTGCCAATGGGGAACATAGTTTAATATTTTAGCATATAACATCAATGTCTATCATCAAACTTCAAAATGTCAATAAACAAACTTGAAAATGATACCCTTAAACGTTGGGATTATTTTGAATTATTGTGTCAGTCATGGCCCAGGTGAGCGATACAGGCTCTCGAGAGCCTCTTGTAATTAGTTCATTGTCTATATACCTGTCCTGCAAATTGGAAGAAAATCTTATTACCAATAAGTATAATCAGTGGCATTTTAGTCATCAGTTCTATTTTTACATTTGGCCGTATATTTATCTCAAAACTTATCGAAGAAAAAATATTCAAATGTTCAGAATATAGAGGTTAAATTTGCATCGCAAGTTTGAAATAACACAACAAAATCTTGATAGACATTCGGTTAGAAAGATCTCTATCTTTAAAGGGCTAAAATGAGATGTAAAAACCCACTGCAACGCCGTAACTATCATTGAGGCAAGTGAGGCAATTGCCTCACTAAAAATATTGCCTTTTTTAAAATTCTACAAGGTTCCCTCAAAGTTTCTTGTTTGCCATCAATTTCATCCCGGACTGCTCTTAGCAGCTCATTGGCGGTACTTTCGTTTTACATATGTTGAATAGTTAACAGTTTCTGAAGGTCAGACTTCCAGAAAAGAAGTATTATATTGTTAAAAATTCATTTGTCATGACTGGGTTTAATTTAATTTAATTTATTTTAGAAATGCACATTTGTACCCGTTAGGGTTGAAAGCATATATTCAAATTCAAAATTCAAATATTTATTGGATAAAGCACAGACGATAGCGTAATCCATACAATACACATAAACAAACACTACAAACATTAAAACAGTAAGTAACAACAGTAAAATAATCTAATTGTATGCCTAATGCATTTATGACAGAACAATATGTTCATCTACACCAGATTGATTGACACCGACTCAAGTTTTACGAATTTGAAACGCTTCTTTTAAGAAAGAGCAAATCTCTTTGGAGTCTTTTATATCATTTTGGTCTAGTATTTTTCTAATGAAATCAATATCTTTTTCTATATTTGTGAATATGTTGAATTTTTTCCTCATTTCATTGTATAAAGGACAATTTATAATGAAATGTTGTTCATCTTCAACTATGTTTTTACAATGATTACAATATCTTTCTGCGGCCGGAATTTTTGGTCTAGAATATCTTCCAGTTTCAATTTCTAAAGAATGTGCACTTATTCTTAATTTTGTCAATTATAGACCTGTCTGATTTTTGTAGTTTTAGGTAATTTTTCAAGCCAAAAGATAAACAAATGTTACTATAGAAGCGTAATTTCCCTTCATTACTTGTTTTTATNATTGGAACCAAAGTGAGGCACAATGATCCGAAGATGGTCTTCTTCAGGAAAGTTGACAGTCGGTCTACGCCCCATCAAAAATAGCTGCCAATGGGGAACATAGTTTAATATTTTAGCATATAACATCAATGTCTATCATCAAACTTCAAAATGAGACCCTTAAAAAGTCAATAAACAAACTTGAAAATGATACCCTTAAACGTTGGGATTATTTTGAATTATTGTGTCAGTCATGGCCCAGGTGAGCGATACAGGCTCTCGAGAGCCTCTTGTAGTGAGTTCATTGTCTATATACCTGTCCTGCAAATTGGAAGAAAATCTTATTACCAATAAGTATAATCAGTGTCATTTTAGTCATCAGTGCTATTTTTACATTTTGCCGTATATTTTTCTCAAAACTTATCGAAGAAAAAATATTCAAATGTTCAGAATATAGAGGTTAAATTTGCATCGCAAGTTTGAAATAACACAACGAAATCTTGATAGACATTCGGTTAGAAAGATCTCTAATTTCAGCGAGGTGTCTTTAAAGGGCTAAAATGAGATGTAAAACCCACAGCAACGCCGTAACTATCATCGAGGCAAGTGAGGCAATTGCCTCACTAAAAATATTGCCTTTTTTTAAATTACAAAGTTTTTTGTTTGTCATCAATTTCGTCCCGGACTGCTCTTAGCATCTCATTGGCGGTACTTTCGTTTTACATATGTTGAATGGTTAACAGTTTCTGAAGGTCAGACTTCCAGAAAAGAAGTATTATATTGTTAAAAATTCATTTGTCATGACTGGGTTTAATATAGGCGAGTGTACCGTTGATCGACATCTTCCGCTCAAACCGGTGCTATATGTGCCGTCTTGAATTCACTACATGTATACTAGTATAAGGTATGAACATTAGCCTTCCGCTCAAACCGGTGCTATGTGCCGTCTTGAATTCACTACATATATACTAGTATAAGGTATGAACATTAGCTCATTGTTGAAGGCCTCATGGTGACGACGACAATAAAAGTATATGTCCAGTTGTTGGTAACTGGGATTTGCCTCATGTATTTCCTTTTATTATTTACACACGGATAACTATTCGTTTTGTCATATATCTGACTTTGACCGGAATACTCTTAAGTTATTTCCACCATCCGTCCATCCGTCTGTCTTCTTAAAATTCTGTGAAAATACAATAAATACCCAAGTTGTATAATTAACGGTTAAATGCGAACGCTTAGCTGTACACGTGTTTAAAGGAGTAACTTCTCATCAGCAGCATTTGAATCCAACAATATGGAAAGCCATAATCCAAAAGTAGTAAAAAAAGAATTATACTCATTACCAAAAATATCGAAAAAGGAGGTCAAATCCAGTACCAAGGACATCCAACGAGTGCCGTACACGGAATAAAGCCTAGGTATTTTTAAGGGGTTAGAGTTTTGATAAAAACAGTAAATTTCTGTAAAACGTAACTGGTAAATTTTTCATGCCAGATAAGTCAGACTATTGGGCTGGTGAATACCCGCGGGGACCTCTAGTCCACCAGCAGTTGCATCGGCCCAATGGTTTCATAATACAAAAAAAATACCCAAGTTGCATAATTAAAGTTTGAAACTACTTCATGAAACTTTGAATATACCAAGAATGAAAATAAATGATTTAATTTTTAAATCATGTTACATTTCCATTATATGTAAGGTTAAGACAGCAGCCTTTGTATTCACACTAATGCTGGAAGCGGTCCATCAACTAAGAAGGCACCGATTACTGAAAGTGTTTCTCAACTGCAAGCTTGCACCAACGGAATAGGATGATAATAAATACGTTTCTAACTGCAAGCGGCACCACAAGCCGACAATAGTAATAATAAAAGCGTTTTCTACCCTCAACCACTAGTGGAGGACAATGAAAATAAATATTTCAATCTGACTTTGTGAATAGAAATTAAATAGCATCATGACTTAAAGATGAAGATATTGTCGCCAAGTTGTGCGTCAGTGTTTCCATATAAATGTATACATGTATGTATTCGGATTTTGTCTCCGATATATTTACTCAATAATTAAACGTACATCACGGTGTAGTTTACAAAAATACTCATAAGTTTCAATCAATTGCTTCAACGATGTTATATTGCAGGAAATGCCCAAAATGCAGGATTTTAAGGCAATTCCTCCAGAGCGTCTGGGCGCCTTAAGCGGCCCCAGACCCCCTGCCAAAAATTTTTAGGTATCCCTCACTAATTCTGAACCCTTAGTTACGGCCTTGCACTGTCACAATAAATCTCACATAACACATCAATTGTGTCTAGCAGTAGTGATGGCATAAAATGGCGGCCGCAAACGGGAAACATACGTACTATATTCTATTTGAAAAACACTAAAAACCCTCCTCTGAAACTACTTTGCCATTTTGCCATTTATAACCAAATATATAGCCACAGTGGTCCTAAGTTAGTCTGATAGTCACCTTCAATAGAGGTGTCTTGCAGCTCCGCATCTCATCCAAGAATCGATCAGGCGGGAATACAATTAAACATTCGACCCATGTATTTCCTCTAAAACCACAATTCTATTTGCATCTTTAGTGAACATCCCTTTGGTGGTGTCCTTTAAAACATTCTGCTCGCATATCTTAAGCATAGAAAATATTTCAAAATTTTACAAAATGAGGAAAAATTTTTAAGGTTCCGTCTTCCTCTAAAATTACTACACTGTCTAAAGTACCATACTTAGTCCAAGGTGTCTTGGAGATCTGCACTTCATTCAAGATTGCGGCCAGTGGAATATAGTATCCTTATAACATAGAAGTCCAAAACTGAGACTTTTTTACATAGACATTTAGAGGTTTGTCTATCATCTGGGGTAACGTTAACACGAGCTCTATAGCCTGGAGCCTAAGTACGTTAAGCTGGGAGCCCACTGTGAGTTGAGCCCGGAGCCCTGTGATTAGAGCTCGGAGCCTTTTCATTGGAACTTTCGAAAGGTTGGGAAAGGGCCCTCAGAGACCTTGTATTACAAAATATCACAAGCCACGGATAGCTACCATGACAGCCTATTGAAAAAGTCTTGTTTTTATATCGTTTATTGGTTCATATATATTTCTACTCAATTCGCATAATCCGTACATACATATCAAAATTATTCATTTCCCTGACATGGACAGTAATATCCCAGCTTCTCCTGCTTATGGAGTGAATGTTTCACAGTTGATTCGTTACGCGAAAGCTAGCAGCACAAAGTATACAGACTTTCTCATTAGACATACTATCTCCGTGACCGCCTTATTAATCAAGGCTTCAAAAAATCCGTCTCATACGATCATTTAATATTTTAGCTCAACCGGCTATGCCAGGATGAGCTTTTGCCATCACTTGGCGTCCGTCGTCCGTCGTCCGTCCGTCCGTCGTGAATTTTTCATACAAAGATCTTCTCCTCTGAAACCACTAAGCCAATTGGAACCAAACTTTGTCACAATAGTCCTTGGGTGGTTCACTTTAACAATTGTATGGTCCGTACCTAATCCCAGATGGGGAACATAGTTTATAATTGGACCCTATTGGAAAGACATTCAAAGATCTTTTTCTCAGAAACAACCTGTCCAATTATAACCAAACTTAGTCACAATAGTCCTTAGATGGTCCCTTCCAAAAAAGGTATCCGGCGGGTCCGTACCTCGTCCAAGATGGCCGCCAGCAGAGAACATAGTTTTAACATTGGACCCTATGGGAAAGACATGCTAAGATCTTCTCAGAAAGTACTAGTCCAATTATAACCAAACTTAGTCACAATGGTCTTTAGATGGTCCCTTCCAAAAAGATATCCGGCAGGTCCGTATCTCATCCAAGATGGCAGCCAGCAGGGAACATAGTTTTAACATTGAACCCTCAGGTACATTCAAAGATCTTCTTCTCAGAAACTACTAGTCCAATTAAAACAAAACTAAGTCACAATGGTCCTTTGGTGGTCCCATCCAAAAAATGCATCTGGCAGGTCCGTACTTCATCCAAGATGGCCACCACCTGGAACATAGTTTTTACATTGGCCCTATTGATTTTAAGGGGTACCTCTGCCCAAATTTTTGAATTTTTATTTGAATTGTGGTCTGAATGTTTTAATTTCAGCAATATTTATTACGTTGATTATAAGGGGAATCCGTGTCCAATTTTTTATACGCCCGTCTAATGGCGGACGTATTATGGTATACCAATGTCCGATTGTCCGTCCATCTGTCCGTCCGTCCGTCCGTCCGTCTGTCTGTCTGTCTGTCCGTCCGTTTCATATGTCGAGCTCTAACTTGATAACCATTTGGCCAATTCACTTCAAACTTTGCGGAGGTATTGGATATGATGGCCTCACGATCTGTATACTTTTTGGGGGAAAATTCAATTTTTCTTGTAGGAGTTATGCGACTTTATTCGTCAATTTTAAGGCATTTTTTACATGTCGCGCTCTAACTCGACAACCCTTAAGTCGATTCACTTCAAACTTTGTAGAGGTATTTGGTATGATGGACTCACGATCTGTGTACTTTTTCGTGAAAATTCGATTTTTCTTGTAGGAGTTATGGGACTATATTCGTCAATTTTAAGGCAATTTTTTACATGTCGCTCTATAACTCGACAACCCTTTGGTCGATTCACTTCAAACTTTGTAGAGGTATTGGATATGATGGACTCACGATCTGTATACTTTTTGGTGAAAATTTGATTTTTATTGTAGGAGTTATGGGACTTTATTCGTAAATTTTAAGGCAATTTTTTACATGTCGCGCTATAACTCGACAACAATTTGGTCGATTCACTTCAAACTTTGTAGAGGTATTGGGTATGATGAACTCACGATCTGTATACTTTTGCGTGAAAATTCGATTTTTCTTGTAGGAGTTATGGGACTTTAATTGTAAATTTTAAGGCAGTTTTTTACATGTCGCGCTCTAACTTGACAACTCTTTGACCAATTCACTTCAAACGTATATAGATATTGGGTATGATGGCTTCATGATCTGTATACTTTTTCGTGAAATTTTGATTTTTCTTGCAAGAGTTATGGAACTTTATTTATGAATTCTAAGGCAATTTTTCACATGTCGTGTTCTAACTTGACAACCCTATGGCTAATTCACTTCAAACTTTGTACAGGTATTGGATATGATGGTTTCATGGTCTGTATACTTTTTGTGAAATTTCGATTTTTCTTGCAAGAGTAATGAGACTTTATTTTTCAAATTTAAGGCAATTTTATACATAACGCACTCTAACTGATTAATAGTTTGATCAGCTCACTTCAAACTTTGCAGATTGATTTATTAAAGAGATATCATGCTTAATTGGACAGTTATGGGTGTATTCTAAATTGACAACCACATTCTTTAATCACTTAAAGTTTTGAAGGGGTGACGACGGGCGTATCATGCGACTTGGCGCAGCTGTTTATTTTAATGGTGTTCTGTTATGGGTTGTAATGGATGATGGGGCTTTCGGTTGCCATTGAAACCAAACAAGAAGACTGTAATTTTAGAAAATAAATTAATCTGCTAAATTTTATGTTTTGTTTTTCCTATATGAAATGCCTTTTATCTATGTCAGCCATGGTCCAGGTGAGCGATGCAGGCTCCAAGGGAGCCTTTTGTTTTAATAGATATCAGTCCTTTGTGGAAAAATTTGAAGTTTCGGCCCGAATTCTGATTCAAGATTTTTTTTTTTTACTTAGTATTTGGATGATCATTTTAAGCTCACCTGGCCTAAAAGGCCAAGTGAGCTTTTGTCATCACTCGGCGTCCGTCGGTCGTCTGTCCGTAAACTTTTCACATTTTAACTATCTCCTCTGAAACCACTGGACCAATTTGAAATAAACTTAACAGGAATAATGTTTGTTAGGTCCTTTACTAAAATTGCTTTAAATTTTTCAGATCGGCCAAAAAAAACATGGCCGCCAGGGCCAAACATAGTTTAACATTGGACCCTATGAGAAAACACACATTTTAACTATCTCCTCTAAAACCACTGGACCAATTTGAACCAAACTTTACAGGAATTTTACTAAGATTGCTTAAATTTTTTGAGATCGGCCGAAAAACATGGCAACCAAGCCCGAACATAGTTTAACATTGGACCCTATGGGAAAACACACAATTTAGTTATCTCCTCTGAAACCACAGGACCAATTTGAAACAAACTTTACAGGAATAATGTTTGTAAGGTCCTTTACTAAGATTGCACATTTTTCAGATCGGCCAGAACAAAAATCATGACTGCCAGGGCCGAACATAGTTTAACATTGGACCCTATGGGAAAACAAACATTTTAACTATCTCCACTGAAACCACTGAACCAATTTGCAACAAACTTAAGAGGAATAATGTTTGTAAGGTCCTTTACTAAAATTGCTTTAAATTTTTCAGATCGGCCACAAAAAAAAAACCGCCAGGGCCAAACATGTTTAACATTGGACCCTATGGAAAAACACACATTTTAACTATCTCCTCTGAAACCACTGGACCAATTTGAATCAAACTTTACAGGAATAATGTTTGTATGGTCCTTTACTAAGATTGTTTAAATTTTTCAGATCGGCCAAAAACATGGCAACCAGGTCCGAACATAGTTTAACATTGGACCCTATAGAAAAACACAAATTTTAACTATCTCCTCTGAAACCACAGGACCAAATTTGAACCAAACTTTACAGGAGTAATGTTTGTATGGTCCTTTACTAAGATTGCTTAAATTTTTCAGATCGGCCAAAAAAAAACATGGCCCCCAGGGCCAAAAACGTTTAACATTGGACCCTATGGGAAAACATATATTTTAACTATCTCCTCTGAAACCACTGGACCAATTTGAAACAAACTTTACAGGAATCAGACCTGGGGTCAATTACTTTGAAATGTAATTAATTAAATTACAATTACATTTTAAATTTCTTCAATTTAATTACAATTACAATTACAGCATTTTCTTTGTTGTAATTAATTAAATTACAATTACTTTAGAAAAGTAATTAATTAAATTACAAATTACATTTCAATTTTACACTTCATATGATATGTATGATACGATACAAACTTATAGGGTGGTGTCCAAGGACAATTTCCAAAAAGCAATTTTGATGAATGGTAAAATCTATTTGGTAATTGATATTTTGGGTTTGCTAAGAATATTTCCATTAACTTTATAGATCATATAATAGATAATAAGTCTACAGCAATAAACAAATGACTGCATCTGTAAGGTGCCCCTGTATAGGGTCCGAACTTGAATATTGCATAGTTAATGTTCATGAAAAAACAATGATGTTACTTTTGGTTGGGTTTCATGTCATTATTCAGTAGGTATATATTTTTTATGTATTAGCAACAAAAAATTAACAATGTTGATGTACTCTTTGTTTTGGAATCAATTAAGTGTTTATACAAGAAAGCGTAACAATATATCAATGGCATATGTGATTTCTATGGTTTTTGAGCAGGTATTTATTTTTTTTCAAAATTTAAAAGATATCAAATTTCACATAATCATGTTAAAATACTATTCATGTTTTTGCAGATATTTTCAAACACTAAACCATTTCATATATTTAGCTGTTTTATTATTTATAATAAATAAATTAACATAATTTGGCATCTTAAGATATAGACAAGTGTATTCTGTTTTTTTTTCTTATTAAATGTATTATTTGGTTATTACATCAATCAAAACATTTAATTTATGACATTTTGCTTTGATAAGTAAAACTTAATTTCTGGTTGTAAATTGGTATGTTTATAGAGCCTTTACACTTTAAATAATTTTAATAATTTACCTGTGAGTACAGGAAATGTTAATTAATAAATAAAATAATATTTCTCTTAATTAACTAATGATACCCATAATAACAATTCATGTGTATTGACTGAGTATAGGTGGAATTGTAATTTATAATTTGAAAAATGATTGATGTCTAGGAGATATGAACCTGGCAATGAATATCAAACACTTCAAAATGCACTTCAAAATGCAGTTTTGTACAAAAAAAGAACAAGTACCAGTACATTTTACATTTAGGTGATTCAAATTCAAATACTCACATGGGTATAAGCCCCAAAAATGCAAGGATACCAAACTCTTGCATTAAATTAACAATTTGTAAAAATTATGAAATAAAATTACATGTAATTAGAGCTGTACCTGCAAAGTACATGTATTGAATATATTGGAATTCTCAACAATTTTACTTGAAATTCATATCTTCTGGTTCATATCACCTTACAGATCATCTAATATTGCACCAACTTATTATTAACGCTCATATGAGTAACAAATATCTGCTAGTCCTAGTTCTTATCCATAAGCGGCATATATTTTTGACCATACATACAAATTTAGGAAAGTCCTTAAAGTAAGTAAATAAACATTGTCATTTGTAAATACATATATTATCATTATTATTTAAAATAAGTTTAACATGCAAGTAGAACATTTTTCTAGAGAAATGAGAAAAATATCAAAACATTTTCTGATATTATTTAAAACCGGAATCTTTGAATTTATGCAAATAAATACATGTAAATCAAACTTGTTCATATGTAATTGAAAAGGAATTGAAAAAGTAATTGTAATTACATGGTTTTTCAGCCTTGTAATTAATTAAATTACAATTACATGTAATTGAAATTTCTCTCAATTACACATTACATTCAATTACATAAGAAAATGTACTTAATTACAGTCAATTACAATTACATTTTTCAATTACCCAAGGTCTGACAGGAATGATGTTTGTAACGTCCTTTATTAAGATTGATTACATTTTTCAGATCGGCCAAAAAACATGGCTGCCAAGGCCGAACATAGTTTAATATTGGACCCTATGGGCAAACACATATTTTAACTATCTCCTCTGAAACCACTGGACCAATGTGCAACAAACTTAAGAGGAATAATGTTTGTAAGGTCCTTTACTAAGATTGCTTAAATTTTTCAGATTGGCCAAAAAAAACATGGCAACCAGGGCCGAACATAGTTTAACATTGGACCCTATGTGAAAACATACATTTTGACTATGTATTTTGAAACAACTAGAGCAAATGAAACCAAACTTTACAGGAATGATGTATGGAAGATCCTTCACGTACTATGCTGATTTTTTTTTTGATCCGCCAAAAAAACATGGCTTCCAGCGGGGAACATAGTTTAACATTGGACCTTATTTGAAAAGCACATTTTAACTATCTCCTCTGAAACCACTGGACCAATTTGCACCGAACTTTACAGGAATAATATTTTTAAAGTCCATTACGAAAATTGCTTTAAATTTTCAGATCAGCCAAAAAACATGGCCGCCAGGGCCGAACATAGTTTAACAATGGACCCTATGGGAAAAACACATTTTGACTATCTGTTCTGGAACTACTGGAGCAAATTAAATCAAACTTTAAAGCAATGATGTACGGAAGGTCCATCACGTAGAATGCCGAATTTTTTTTGATCTGCCAAAAAACATGGCCGCCAGCTGGGAACATAGTTTAACATTGAACCCTATGGGAAAAGCACATTTTAACTATCTCCTCTGAAACCACTGGACCAATTTGAACCAAACTTTACAGGAATAATGTTTGTAAGGTCCTTTACTAAGATTGCATGAATTTTTAAGATCGGCCAAAAAAACATGGCTGCCAGGGCCGAACATAGTTTAACATTGGACCCTAAGGGAAAGCATATTTTAACTATCTCCTTTGAAACTACTGAAGAGAATTGACCCAAATTTTACAGAAATAATGTTTTGAAGGTCCATCACTAAAATTGCCCAAATTTGTTCCGATCTGCCAAAAACGTGGCTGTCAGGTCCGGACATAGTTGAACATTGTACCGTATAGGAAAATACACATTTTGACTATCTCTTTTGAAATGACTTGAGCTGATTAAACAAAACTTTACAGCAATGATGAATGGAAGTTCCTTCACTTAGATTGCTGCCAATTACAGTTCCTCAGATATAAAAATCTGCTGAAACCAGAAAGCCAGGTGAGCGATACAGGCTCAGCCCTCTGAGCCTCTAGTTTTAATCAACGACCTTTCAATAGCAAAATTGCTGTTGAGTTGCTACCGGACACTGCCACAATAGAAGGGTGCTGGCATGCCATAAAGCCGGTTTAACCCACCATTTCTTATGAAATGCATGTACCAAGTCAGGACCATTGCGGTCGACAATTTTTCCGGTGGTTTCAACTTGATTTGTCTTTTTGTCTTGTAGACTTCGGCTGTTGTCAACACTGTTGAGTATTTTTGTCATTATCCCAATACACTGATTATTATACAATTTCGACTGTAGATTCGTCCTAAAGCTGCAAAAGGAGAGAGATCAATAGTTCCAATATTACCAACATGTGTACGAGAACTGGGCAATGATGTTGATAATCTACTCGCAGAGCAGTCCGATGTACCTATTAAGAAAATCAGACCTAAAGCGGCAAGGGGCCCCAGAACTCCTATGACAATGCAAGTCGTACGTGTTGCTAATGGCGAAGATTCCTTACCTGGAGAGGTGGTACCCTCTTCTGATTATTTTTCAAAGAAACAGACCCCCTCTCGTCCACAGCTTACAGTTCCCGCAATACAAACTGCTGAACAGAAATATTTAGATGATTGGATGGTACGTCAGATTCAAGCAGAACATGCTAGCGACAGTGACAGTGATTAGACCATAGATGGAGGCATGAAAAGGTTTAAGAGTCTTTACAAGGTTTTTTATGGATAATGGATAAAACATATAGATCTGCGGCAGTTTGGAATATGATATGATTTGAGAAGAGTTAGCCTGCATTTTGGAACCTTAAAAGATCGGAACAATGAAGACCTGTAAGTATTTGCTATTATTTGATTCGGCATCAGAGATTGCTAATCATTATACGATCTAAATTTTGGAAGCCCTTGGAAATTATGACAACTGAATGAAATTCAACTATCAATATAGTGGTAAAAATGTACAAAAGTTAATACTGACGTTTGTTGTCTCGGAAGATGATTGTCGCTAAATGTTATTTATTTCATTGTTGTAGGTGTCATTTATGTCACGAATTGTTAAACTTCCGTCCCTGGCAACAACTACTTTCCCTTTCATATACCACGGAAAATGAGATTAGAAGGGGTCAATGGATGAACCCAAGATGGGGATTTCTATCGGCGTATTATTTCCATCTAGAAATGGGAGACATATATGTCTATATGTCTCTGGAATGATTACAAAAAATATCTTGAGATAAAGTATGTATTGTTATTTGCCGAGTATGCAAGAAAAGATAAGAAGTGTTTATAATCGAAATATGAGGCTTGATGATATAAATATGAGGCTCCTAATTATGGCGGGAACCGGAGAGTCAAGTAATCATCAACTTTCCCCTCTGTCTTGGTTACTGAAGATGTGGTATTTTAGTATCCTTGCACAAAATTTGCGGCAAACAAATAATCAAGAAGGGTCACGGTTACAATTCAGTAAGCTATTCCACTGTTGATGCATCAATAAACCTGGTTTAACCCACCATTTTATTTATAAAATGCCGGTTCCAAGTCGGGAATATGACGGCTTGACAAAAATGTTCTGTGTCGGATTGTGTTCCCCTGATTCAGTCGAATGTTATACGGATTTTCCTTACTGGTCTCTTCCTTTGATCGATTCGGACTTTTGTTGTCACTTTTATTGTTGAAAACAGAATCAAAACAAACTTGAAATTCTCTTGCAGTATGGCCGACATTACATTACAGTACTGTCGAGATTGACTAATAAAGCCAGGTGAAGCTATCAAAGTTTACATATATGATCCATATGAAAAATAAACGTTCTTCCAAAAGTCCAATTCCGGAACGTTCCGGGTATTAGAATGGCGGGTCAAAGAGGTCAAACGGGGTAAAAATGGCGTCCGCTGTGTGAGGGCAAAGGGAATAAATTCTTCTATCAACATATGAAAGGTGTTTATGATTGGAAAAAAGCTGAACATGTCATAAATCAACATTTTATCCCAGGCGGGTCATTTGCAACCAATTTATTTAAAGTCACCTAGCTTACGCTCAACTGACGTCAGGTACCAGTTTCCAGTAGATTCGGGGTAAGATGTCGACAATTACCCAAAAATTTGAAAACGGAATATCGTCTAATAATCTAGATCTGTGTTATACTGAATAAACATGATCTTGAAATCAGAATTTCGGTACTATATCTTGAGAAATATATGAATGAAGACAGGTTAAGTTTCTTATGTTCTACATTCAAAAAGGAAAATGTGTCCGGATTTCCGGTTTAGAAAACATTATAAGTCGGTCCGTTTCGGTACGTTTTACTTTCATTTTGACTAGTTGGTACTTAGTTGTATCAATCATATTCGACTTCCTTTTCCGGTTTTTGGCCGTAACGTGAAGGTTGTTATTTTACTATGAATAGCATAAAATCTGTCTTGTTTTGTGGGAAAATAAAAATCATCTGTTAATCAAATTTGCGCACAATAAAAATGATGATCTAGAAAACCAATAAATAACCATATTTTACCATTGCATGGTCATTGAATTACCGCAAAAACTATTTTAACAAGCTTGTCAAATATTCTTCTATATTTCTTTTCCCCGTATTATTAAATGTGTTTGCTTGCATAGTGTTAGTCGATAAGAAATAACAGTTTCTGAACCCCGTTCTTTATGGAAGACTAATTCATAGTCCATGAATGATACTTCACGACCGAATTCTTCAGCCTCTCTGGAAGAAGAGAGGGAGGGACTGACATAATTTTTATGAAACAAGTGGTCGTGGTGCAAATATTTCCTTTTTTATCGTTTTCACCATTATGTCGACTTTTATTTTATATTGTTTGCTGAAGGGGCAACACCAAAAAAAAAAATAACAGTTCAAACAGAAAAGGAAAACGATAAATAGGTAATATTTGCATCATGGCAGTAAAAGAATTTACTCCATGATTTCCCCTGGAAGCAATTTCTTGATAATTTTGGACTTTGCAGATGGCTCCATCCTAAAGCAGCTGATTTGATCATTTGGGTCTTCATCTAGTCCTATAACATATGACTTCGCATTTCAATTCAATATTTAACGTTTTTATCGGATTTTTGCATTTTTTATTTTTTTGAAAGTGCGAAGTCATATCGGATCTTTAAAATTTCCATTAGCACTTTCCGACATGATTTCATGTCGGAAATAAAATAAGTTTCATGTCGGACTGTATGCCGTGTTTTCAAATATATTTAAGTCTTCATAGACCTAAACATGTAAATCATTAAAAAACATACCTCTATTGCGATTCAGACTATTATTCCCAACACTACTAAATAAAATAATTTCCCAAGCGGTGCAATATCTAGAGCATTCGCCATATTTCAATGATTTTCGAATTGGACAACCGTGTTTTAAAAAACGAAGTTCATCATAAAAATGCAAGCAAGAAGTGGATTTCGCACGAGAAGTTCTTATTTAACATTTGAAAACCTGATTTTTCATGAATTTTAATCCATTGTCTCTTTATTTTTATCTCAGTGTACAATTTCCCTTATGTAGTAATGAAAATAAACAAAGTTGTGAAAACATTTCGAGACGACCCACCAGATAAAACGAGTCGGGTATTGATTTAAATTATAATGACAAAAGAATTAATCACAACAAAAGGTACTCTTCTCATGGGAGCGTGTCAAAAAGACAATGTTTAGATGTCTATTTTTGGATATTTGGATTAATTTAGTAAAAATACTAAAAGACTTGCAGGTATCAGAAATCTAGCGACGGAAAAATTAACCCCAAAGCTTTTAATTTTAGTAGTTATGATGAAAAGCACGATCTTCTGTTGGAGAATGATACAGCAGTAGGCTTTTATCTATATCGTTTTTGTCTACGATTTTGCAAGTTCATTCTCACCAACTTTCGATTTGATATTCAAGAATTCATGTGGGATTTTCTGCTGTTTTTATACGAACGCAAAAATTTTTGCGGTCGAATAATGGTATGGTGCTGTCGTTGTCGTCGTCGTCTGTAGACACTTTTGTTTTTGGTCAATAACTTAAGTTTCAGTTGACCAATCCTTATGAAATTTTAACACAATGGTCCTTGGCACAAAAGGAAGGCTTGGCTAAGTTTTGGTTGTTGTGGCCCCACCCGTTTTTAGTGTTCGTCATGAACACTTTAGCTATCGGTCCAGCTTGAATTGGATGAAAATAGATGTTGCAGGGCGGGAAACTTTTAAACAGGTAAAAAATCTCCTTATAAAATTGCAAATAATACAGTAAAATTACTGAATAATTTGGTAGAACGTTACATACTATTGTCCTGAAATGGTAAAAATATTTGAACACAGCTAAAGTGGGAATCAAGGTGCTTAAAGGCTTTTAAGTGATGGCGGATTGAAACTAAAAAGGAGGTGTCGAATAGGCTTGAGTATACAGTACGAGACGTTTATAATACACCCAAACCAATTTCAATTACTACTTCGCTTTTATTAAACTTATTAAATTTCCTGCATTGAGAAATTAAACGATTATCGAGTACATTATTAAAATGAAAAAGGGCCTATTTGTTTCACGCGTAGGAATATGAAAAATAAAAAAAAAATATCGAAGTTTCTTTATGAAAGTTGTTGCACATACTTGCCAACTTTCACGATTTTAACCTTCTGTCACGACCGTGAAACAAAAATTTGGCATAAAACACGATTTTGAAGAAATTCACACGAAAAAATGTTTGTTTACACGATTTTGGATGAAGGGAGATAATCTATATTCTCGAAAGGGAGTTAACCATATTCTCGATAATAGCCAATCAGAATCGGGTTTACATCGATCTCACGCGGTATTCACGTGAAGATCCGGCATGTAAATAATCGTACATGATATGACGAGTTTGGTTGACTTTTTTGTTGATTTTAAGGCTTCGGCGACGTAAATAAAGTTGTGTACCGTTTTTTGGTGTGTATTACACGCACATATTTCCCCCCAGAAAGGTCCTAGTGAGAGGGGATGCATTTTATACATGCGAACTTCAAAAAGACCATATTTTTCTGACCACCACTAACTTAACTTCAGACCGGAAATGACATTGGAAATAAGTGTAAAATCCTTGTTGTGATCCAGATACGAACCTGTGTTTGATGATAACAAAGTTTGCTAATGTTAACATGATAAGATGTGTATTGTTTTCTATGTATACAACATGTATATTCAGAGATTTCCCGGTGCCCAAAATTTCATCTCGATCGCGTCCGCCATATTTGTTTTGATTATGTGAAACCGTTTCCGGTTTTCAGGGATACATTGCAAGTCATAATGAAATTATATTTACGAAAAGGGATAGTTTAAATGAAGTTAAATAATGCATAAACCGATTATGAAGATCAATAATGGAATATCATTTAAAAATTTACCAAAAGCAAACCGTAATATTTACGTATCCGTAACCGCCTTTGACTTTTAATTACGTTTTGAGATCAACTTCCTGTGTTTACAAAATCAATGTTTTTCGTTTGCAAATTTCCCAAAATGTTTGAACAAACCATTAAATAAATACAGGTACAGTGATTCCTCTAAATATAAGTGAATAAGGCATCATGTATTCCATTTAATTCAGTCCACAAGGTAACTCTCGGCATCTCTAGAGTCTAGACATTTTTTTGACAGAACATGTTGTTGAAAATTTACGTGCGTTTTTTACTCACGAACTAGATTTTTTCTGATTCTTTTCCTCTGAGAAAGGGGGTGCGTTTTATACACCAATGCGTTTAATACACACCAAAAAACGGTAACTGGATGGACCACCGGCAATCATCGTGAACAGTTCTTGAGTTATGAATCAGGGTTCACAATCCCTGATACAACGAAGCTGCAAGCACCACATGATGGCTATGCGAGTGACTAGGTCGTTGCAAGTTCCCCGTTCTGCAGAGTTTGCATAGTTGATCCGAGTAGCCTTAATGACGTTTACAAACATTGGTACTGTAATGCACGAAAGGTCACTCAAAATCCCAGAACACCACTCTTTTGACTGAATCAGAAAAGGCAAAAATATTTAAAAAATGTAATGCTTGCTTTATTTATAGAAGAATGAAATAAAAGGAGAAATGCAGTAAATGTACATCAGGCAACTAATAAAGGAGAGAGAGTGGTTTCATTAACATACTTACAATCTTTTAATTTCCCCCAAAACAGTCAACTGTAAATTTAAATAACAGCAACATAATGATGAATAGCAAGCACTGCTTTTTGTTTCCCTTTTACAGTTAAAACTAAGTTAAAATTTATCAGAACGTAAAACACCAAATGGTCCAAAAACAGTCACAACTGATTTATTTGACCAAAAATATTTAAGAACCAGCTGAAATGCCCAAAACACAATAAAAGAGGAATGTCTTGCCTCCCTCAATAAAAAGTAAAGTCTTCTATAACACCTAGATGTTTGTATTCGATAAAAAAGAGCATCAAATATTAGACAAAAAAACTTAGCGCAAAACGCCTCGAAATCTCACACGACTGAAATTGAAGGTCGCGCAAGAAAACCCCCATGAAGATAATTTCTTTATAGGGATATCAATATGATAATAATAATAATATTTATTCAGGCAAGTGCCGATACAGTCATATCATGTACACATAAAACAATATATAAAACAATGTTAAGCAATGAATACTGGTAGTTTCAAAAGTTTATATATTGTAATATTGAACACATAGGATAACCAATAAGGTCAAAAAGGCTTATTTCCAATGGGGTCCTTGTTAATAATTACAAAAAATACCTAAAAGTCTACTCATATGTCCTATAAGCAAATACAAATAAACTTAATGAACAAGTATTAAATAAAAATGGCGGAATAATACCACTGAGACACCTTAAACTTCAACACATACGAACACTTTCAGAAAAAAGGGGCCAAAAAGGGTTAAATTTGATGTTTTTACATATTTGACTGTAGAATCTTTATTATTTATTGGATTTTGATGGGGTTTGTTTCAGTGTGCTCCTGAGAAAATTTCCAATCTGGAGTATGCCAACGGATTTCACATAGCATGTACCGCTTACGAGATAAATGGGGCCCAACAGGGGCAAATCTCAAAAAAAATAAATTTTTTATTTTTAGTCCGATTTTGATGCAGTTTTTTTCAATGGATTCCTTGTGAAATTAATATGGTGCTGAGTTGTTAGATTTTTGATAACTTGTTTCCTTTCCCAGCTATGAGGGCCGAACGGGCCAAAATTGCGAATTTGCAGTTTATGTAGAATTTTTATTTTTCATCGGATTTCGTTGGGATTTTTTTCTTTGGATTCCTCTTGAT
>MJUU01067352.1:81936-111692 GCA_002080025.1 Modiolus philippinarum | reverse complement strand
TGTAGACCTGTAGACCCGTAGGCCTTTACGCATGTACACCTGTAGACCTGTAGACCTGTAGACCAGTTGACCTGTAGACCCGGACACCTATACGCCTGTACACCTGTAGACCCGTAGAACTTCATGCCTATATACCTGTAGACCTGTAGACTCGTAGACCTGTAGACCCGTAGAACTTCATGCCCATATACCTGTAGATCTGTAGACCCGTAGACCTGTAGACTCGTAGACCAGTAGACCTGTAAACCTGTAGACCCGAAGACCTTTATACCTGTATGCTAGTTCATCTATAGACCTGTAGCCCTGTCTACCTGTAGACCTGTAGACCCGTAGACCTATATACCTATATAACTGTATATACATATGATGCAATAATATTTTCTTCAATCAGTTGGAATTACTTAAACGTATACTCACATACCTAACTTATATAAATTTTGACTAATTTGGTGCGTATTAATTTTAAGCATGCTGGAACTACTTTAACGTATACCATACTTGGGCCAATATATTTTCATGATTTTGTCAAAAATATGATCAGTAACCCCAATTTTCTATTTGATATTTCCAAAGAGATTTCTTTAAAATACTTTATACTACATTATCACCAAAATCTTGTGTTTTATTCATATAAACATTTCCAAAATTGTATTTTTCCTATATAGACTATTATATTAAAAAGGTCAAAATCTTGCTACTTTTGGAAGCTTTTCCAGAAAAAAAAAACAAGAAAGGTGACATATTGGTTTTTACTAACATTTTGAAGTGAATTTAATAAACTTTCAGTAGTGAAAAATCTACACAACATTTTCTGATAATTTTGATTACTTCAGTGCCTCATTTCATTTTGCATATGAGTCAAAGTGCATTTTAATTTTATAAACTGTGTAGTTTGTCTAAGTACTCTTAAAACAGGGGCATCTTGTTGAACAAATATTACAACAGACACATAATTTACATCTACATGTTTCACACTTACTATTGCAGACAGGTAAATCATTGCTAAAACATGATGCAGGGATCATTACACTTAGTACAGCTTTTCTAAAGCATGAAATATTACCTGATCTGAATCCACTGCAAATGGTTTTCATGTCTCTATTGGAATGTACAATTGATGTTGGAAAGTTACTCCTTTCTCCATCATCCATTACATTCAATTGTAGCATACATGTATGCAATAGATGGCTGAACATCTCTACCTGCCCTACCCACTTCCTGCCAGTACTCAAGTACTGTCTCAGATACACCCCAGTGAAAAACAAACCTGACATCTGGCACATCTACTCCCAACCCAAAAGCTACAGTGTGAATTACAAATCTAATGACAGAGTTTGGTTTGACAAAGTTTTCTAGGATACTTTTCTGGTCAGATTGATGTAGCCCTGTGTGAAACTCTGTTATAAGTTTATTTCCATGCAATCTGTTCCGGTCAGCATAGGCATGCTCTTTAACTCTCCTACCATGTGAAAATGTAACTTTCCCACAAGGCTAACACTTCAAAAATAGACATGTTTTGGTTTCTTAAAAGATAGATTTTATGATTGAAGTATTAGCATATTTGACACATTTGTATGTGAGTATGATATGTCTATTTTCATGTTACACTATAATATAATGTGTTGATGTTGAGGTATATTGTTTCAGATCTTCGGAACAGCAACACTATATATTCATGTGTTGTTGTGTAGATTTCAAAGGTATGAAATTCTGGGTAAACTATTTTAAAGTTTGTTTTAACTCTGACATCTAGCTGGTATGTCAGTCTTTTAATACCAATTACTTTTTCTCCATCATCCATTAGATTCAAACATAAATTTACTTATAAGTCCTTGTTGGTTCCGTTTAGAAATTATGAATCTGCTATGTTTAAACATAACCACCAATGGTGGGAGTCTAGATAGGGAACATATAAATGCTGCGTTCACAAGTAATTTGAATTGATTGGCAACAATTCTACATTCATGTAAATAGTCAACAATATATGAATAGCCTGATTACGATTATGTGATCAACTTAGACACTTGAGACATTTTTGTCTACACATATGCAGTATGAAATAACTTATACTTATAAGGGAGACAGATTTGTATTAGTAAATCTAGTTTCTGAATCCCTATTTCTTTATTGTATTGTTCATTCAATGTTATAATGATTTCAAATAAATATTAAATAAATATTGTTTAAACCAAAATTACTTATGTTGTAAACAGCCTTAAATTGATTATTATATATTTTACAATTATTACATGTCAGCTGCAGATGGCTTATATCTGTTCTATTTATTTCATTAATATTATTACTACATGTATTAATTTTTCTTTTTTGCTTTGTTGTAAATTTTTACTTCAAAATTAAAAATTTTTCCTGCATGTAGATGGATTTTGTATTTTACAAAAAGAATTCATACAAAAAAGTCATATACCTAGCATACAATATTGCCTTGGGTGCACCCCTACCATCATTTCTTAATTGTTCTAAATATCAGGATAGTGCCTGAATAGGATCCATTCCACTTTCACTCTTATAATTGAGTTTTATGTTTTGCCTTATGAAGATAAAATAAGACTAAATTAGATATTCATTCAGTTATTAAAGTGGCATCTAAGAAAACAATTAAAAATTAATTTGTTCAAAGTCAATATTTATTTGCTGATGAATGAACTAGAAAATGTGTTCCCTTCTTTTTTCTATTTATGAGACATAAATTCCCGAACAACATAAGTACCCTCAGCAAACCCCAAGTCAACTAATACTGAACTAATCAAGAAATATAATTCATTGTCCAAATTATTTGCATAAAAGTAACTATTTATTATGATCTTCATTTAATAAATATTGGATACCCTAAATGCAAAACTTAATCATAGTGACGGACATTTGAAATTGTGGCATATAAAGTAAAAAAGGGCAAATATAAAGCAATATATTCCAATATCTGTGGCTTCCAATCACATTACTGACTGTTTGTTATAACTATTCACTGTCATTCTTGTACCACATATCAGTTTCAGATAAAGACCGGTAATTCGCACAAACTGTGACAAAAACAATAGTATTCATGCGCTTCGACATAATACATAAAATTAAGATTTTGTCAAAATATTGTAATTTTGAAACTTTATTTCTTTTTATCCTCTTTATTTTCTTTTAATTAATAATGTGTTAGATTTCACTTTTAATTTTACCTATCTGGTGAAACGGCTTTTAATTGAGGGGCTTCAATATGCAGCTTTTTACAAATGTTATGTAAAAAATCCAGAGTGATTGTGGCTGTCAGTAACTTCTGTCAAGTGACTCCTGATTTCCCCAAGTCTGGAGAAAGTTGGTCGAATTTTTCTCCCCTGTAAGGAAGAAATAATTGATGTCTAATTTTTGCATCTTAGAAATGATTAGTGCATTAATTTTTGCATTTTATAAATGATCGGTGTCTTAATTTTGCTTTTCGCAAAATAGAATTAGGTTAATTTGTGTACATTTTATGTATTGATCTTACATGCATTCCTTTCGTAAAATATTTAGCATTTGAATCATACATGTAGTAATGAATATTTATTGTTGTTTTGCTTAAACATTTATTTATATCAAATTAGAGGTGTCGCAAGGTATTAATTTTTATTAGATAATTTTATAAAATTGTATTTGAGCTCCAGGAAAAGATGAAATAAAATAAAGAAGTCACTGTAAGAAACCTTATTTGAAAATTAAAGGTTTTATATAAGGACTACAAGTCTATTATATAATTTGCTTATCTTGCATTCATCACACCAATACATAGATAACAAAGAGATTAACATTTAGAGTCATTGACATAAATTATGAAAGTGATTTTTTTAATTATCTCCCTTGCATAATGTCTATTTTCCTTTAAACTATTCATCACCAGATTAAAAGCTTGTTCTTTAAATTCAGTTTTTCATGAAAATAATTGTGCAGTGACCAGGAACCAAGAATTTGAAATATTTTGGGACTTTCTTAAAATTGAATAGCTATCTCATTAACTTCCAAAATGTATTAAACTCCAATGAAAAATTGACAAAATGAATCATGCTCTGCAAACACCTTACGCTGTCTTAATATACTTTATTTGTATATGGTAAATTATAACTAATGTGCATCTATGTACATGTGCAATGCTTAATGATTGTTTTTGTAGTTCATGTTGGTAGTCAAGTTATTGTCTTGTAAGCTTGTTAGCTCATTGAGGAGTTTGTATTGCTAAAGATATAAATCTTTTTTTTTATTCTTCACTGATATATCTTTTTTCAATTTAGTATACTTTGAAATTATTTTTAGAATCTACATCTTATTACCAAGTATCTAAAAGATGCACTTCATCTATCACAACAGTGTAAACTTTCTCCTGGTATATGTCTGATTTCAACACAATGTTGTTCCATTCTCTGTTTAGGAGTATTTCAGGAGACAGGTATATTAACGAGTATTGTCCTTCTTTTAAACCTTAAAAATAATGTTCATTTTCATGCAGGATAATTAGAACAAACTTATACAAGTCATAGGAATTATACATTAATATGATTAAAAAAAGAAGAATTATTTGAAAAAGATTTTTTCTATTGATTAAATTCTAACTTTCTTGCATCAATTTATTAATTTTTTATTAATAACATTTTTAATGAAATGATTATATTTGATTGAATATATTATTTATATTGATTGCGTGTTTTCCTGAATTTTGTAAAAAAAATTATTATGAGCGAACACAATTGAGTGATTTCTAATAGTATATTTGGAGCCAAGGTCAATTTGAAAGGGGGAGGGTATTAATATTAGTAACCTTACTTCATACAGTAGATATAGATAACATTAATAGCTTTAGGAGAAAAAAAGCTTTTTTCAACACTCAAGGCAAAAAAATGAAAAAACTGCTTCTGGAATATTCATATATATTTATATTTTCCAAATCAATTACATATATTTATATTTTTTAATTTATTAGAAAGTTAAAAAAAATATGAAATTTGACAATAATTGAGCTGAAATTGACAAAAAAATAAATTATGAAGCATTAACTTATTGGAAAAAGGACAATACCCCTTGAAGTTCAATTGTTCGTCCCTATTTATTAAATTGAAAAATCTAATACATTGTATATTTATAAATAAATGATATATTTAAACCTCTAATTGTGTTGTCATCCATTTCCTCTCTACACATAATTGCGGCAGCCTTAATGCCATACTTGTTGGCCTTAGAAACTTGGTCAAGATTCAAACTTTTTAATGGCGAAATTATCAAACAGAGAAAAGGCAGCAGCATGTAACACAAACTTTTTCCAAATCCCGTTGGAAAAATCCCGACAACATTTTTTCCCTTCGAAACTGCTGAAATAACATCCAGTTGTTTTTGTTTTAAGTCAAAGCCAAATAATATCTTGTATTTTTCTTGAAAGATTGAATTTATGGTTGCAGGTTCCATTTTAGAAAGTGGTGTGTCAAAATATGTGGGCTTGGTAAAAAGTTCACAATCACAAAAATGTTCAACGAAATTGGATTTGATTACATACAAAACATCTGAACACTTTTATTTTCTGTGATTTATTTAAAAAAAAACACGAAATGGATTTTTAAAAGTCCGAGAAAATTTTTTTTTAAAAATTCGCGGGCTATCCACGAAATATGTTCATATCTCCCCCGGCATCGATTCCGATATATCATCTCGTTCTCGAACGAGATCTCGTTATGTGCTAAGATGGCCGGACTTCAAGTGGGATTTACGTTGATACGAATTTAAAGACGAAATAGATGTAAAAGGAGAGATAATCATTTGCTGAAATACGCAATTTCTGACAGGAAAATATCACAGGATTCGAAGAAAAGAGTTTTTATCGTGCTCACTTGGCGTTAGGTCATTTAAATCCCAAAAATTGGTGCGACAAAAAATTTGTCGCAGTAGTCGCAAGTTTTATTTAGGGCAAAATCCGTAGCTCTGTGATCCGCCAAATCAGAAAAAAAATAAAAGGACCTATAGAGCTACGGTTCCGCAGCTAAGACAATAACAGAAGTGATGCAGCAATGATACTTTACCAAACCAAGTGTTTGCAATCCTTGTATATAATTGCAAAGTATTGTCTTGTAGTTTACCACTAGAGGCTCAGACGTGAGCCTCCATAGCCAACCAAGAAGATGAAAATGTGATTTTTTTCTTAGAGTCTCAATGTTAAGCCTAAGTTCAACATGTTCAATGCTGGCGGTCATGTTGTTTTTACGGATCGGAACGAAATAAGCAATCTTTGTAAAAGACTTTACATTTCCAAAGAACCCAAAAAGTAACAAGCTTTTTCAGTGTCGGTTTCTGATTGTAACATATATCATTCTTATAAAGTTTGGCTGAATTTGCTTCAGTAGAATCAGAGAAGATGAAAATGTTATTTTTTAACTCCGCCACACGTAGTGGCGAGGTATTATGTGATACCCTCAGTCGTGTGTCCGTCCGTCCGCCCCCAAGGTTTTCCGACTGATAACTTGTGAACGTAATAACATACTGTCTTCAAACTTCGAATGTAAGTTGTTTACCACAAAACTCAGGTCAAGTTCAATTTTGGGTTCAGAGGTTCAAGGGGTTCTGGATATATGCCCCTTGAAACTTTGAAATTTTGTGAATTTTAGGGTTTCCTACTGATAACTTTTAAATGAAATAACACTGTCTTCAAACTTACTACAAAACTCAGGTCAAGACTCATTTTGGGTACAGAGGTCTAAGGGGTTCTGGAGTTATGCCCCTTGAAACTTTGAAATTTTGTGAATTAAAGGGTTTCTTACTGATAACTTTCAAATGAAATAGCATACTGTCTTCAAACTTGGTATGTACGTTGTTTACTACAAAACTCAGGTCAAGACTAAATTTGGGTACAGAGGCCTAACGGGTTTTGGAGTTATGCCCTTTGAAATTTTGTGAATTTAAGGGTTTCCGACAGATAAATTTTTGAAAGAAACAACATACAGCCTACAAACTTGGTATGTGAATTGCTTACCTAAAAGCTGAGGTCATGTATAATTTTGGGCTCCGAGGTCCAAGGGGTTCCAGGGTTATGCCCCTTGAAACTTTGAAATTTTGTGAATTTTAGGGTTCCGACTAACAAAATTACATACTGTCTCCAAACTTTGTATGTAAGTTGTTTACTAGAATCAAAACTTAGTTCGACTTTGGTACAGAAATCCAAGAGGTGCTGAGGGAGATATGTCCCTTGAAAATTTTGTGAAACGTGGCGGGGTATCATGAAATACACTATTACTATTTTTCTCATATGTTCAATGTTACACTTAAGTTCTCTGATAGCGGCCGTGCTTTTTGTCGTGGCCAGCTGTTATTGTCATCAAGTGATTTTGATGACGTAACCTACCAGGATTTTACTCGATAAAAATACAAAGAAAACACGCGATTAGAAAAAAATATTTTGAAAACCGTTGTTTTTGTCTAATTTATATTATCCACATATTCTTCATGTTCTTGAAAACCTCTTCTTTAAATTGATGTACATCATGTAAGTTTAATATAACGTTAAATTACTTCTAATTTGATTTTAAATGATGGGTGACAGACTCGATAAACTCCTTTTGCAACTATGTATATTTACGATAAATTATAAATACAAAACACGGGATAAAACGTCTTAAACATAATGACAAGCTATGCACATATACAGAGGAAGATGAAATATTAATGTAACAGAAAATCTGTACAAGAACCATTGAATTTTTAATTTTGTTACTTTCAATTTGATATAAAAATCGCCAAATTTCAATGAAAATAAAACATCAAAGATGGCTGGAGTCCTCGGATGTTGTATTATCGTCACTGTTTTCTGGTGTGTATTTCTCAAATTTTCTCCGAAATTTTATGATTTTAACGATTTTGAGGTGATGAATTTAAATGACTTTTAAAACACTAAATATATAACAAAATGAAGATTTTGTTACTGGTATAAGACACGTCCTTGGTTAAATGTAAAACTTTGCCCCATTAAAATCAATCTCATATTTTAAATTTTTATCACAAAATAACAAACAATAGTGAATGCACAAATTCAAGATTTAAGTTCAAAATTATTTATTATGCCCTTTTGCCAATAATCCCCTGGTGAAGATGACAACCATTGCATAATCGCCTGATTAAACAGAAAGAGAATAAAATGTTAAATCTCACACTAACTTTAACACAATTTTCTATTTTATTGATTTTAACTATTTAAAAATGCAGTTTTCTTTTTTTTCTAATTTTTTATGCTGTTTTACTCAATTTTATTTATTTATATATTTATTTATATTGTGTTCTTGCTAACTTTATATTTCATTCACTTAGAATGATTTTGATTTCTTGTTCAGAAATATATTTTTGACACTGAATATATTCTGCATGATCTGTTGCATCCAGGTTTTCTCCACTAAAAATGAACACTATAGCTGACCACGCGGGTCGGCACGAAATGAGGAAACTCTGTACAGGACGTTCCATGCGCCGTTCCTGTAAAGTTTGGTTGAATTTGCTTCAGTGATTTCTGAGGGGAAAAAGCAAAAGTGATTTTTCTCATATGTCCGCCTACGTTCTGTGCTGGCGGCCATGTTTTTTGTTGGATCGCAACGAAATGAGCCATCTTTGTAAACGAATTTCCATACATCATTCCTGTAAAGCTTTGTTGAATTCGCTTCTGTCAGGGGTTTCAGAGGAGTTGATGAAAATCTGAAAATTACCGGACAGACGGACGACTAACGCCAAGTAATGGCAATAGCATGCACTGACCCTTTGGGCCGGGTGAGCTAAAAGTAAAATTATGGAATATCCAGACCCTCTCCATTGAGATTTGAATGGGTCCAAATGTATTCCCTTTGTCCACATGCCGCGGTTGTATTATTCAGCACTGGCGTAGCTCCACGCCTGGCTTTTATCTTGCAAGCTATTATAAGAGATAAAAGATAAATTCAAAGTTCAAAATTAATTCGTAGATTAAGATCAAAACTCATCTTTTATAAACCTACAAGCTGAAAATTTTACCAAATATACATCATCGGGTGAAGGATTTTAGGATCTTAAAGCGCTCTTAGTTATTTGGCCTACCATGTGTAAAATCTTTATTGAATTTTCCCATGAATTGGGCTGAAATGGCCACTGCTGGTGCACCAAAGGTCCCAGAAGGTATTCACCAGCCCAATAGTCAGACTTGTCTGACATGAAAATTTTATCTTGCATTCTGTAGAAATTGACTATTTTCATGAAAATTCTAACCACTTAAAGTGCTGAGGCTTCATTCCGTGTATAGCACTCGGTAGATGTCTTGGTACTGAATTTGGCCTCTGATTTCGATATTTTGTGGTAATGAGTATGTCTTTTTGGACTATTTTTGGTATATGGCTTTCCATATTATTTGATCCTAAGGCTTCTGATGAGAGGTTACTCCTTGAAACCCGTGTACAGCATAACGAAATTAACCGTTTCTTGTGCTTTTTTTGTATTATACATTTTAATTCTTCTACAATTAATGCCGTAAGAGCCCTTATGTTGTTCTCTGCTGTAAAAGGAGTTAAAATTTGATCTTCGTAATATTCATTTAAATAGAAGATGACATGCCACTGCGAAAGGTACAGATTTAAAAGTGGTTTCTTAGTAATGATGTTTGTGTCTGTAAGACACATATGATGTCCCCACAAAATATATTTTGACTATATACCCTCTATGTCAAAATCTCAACCAGAAATAAAGGAGTTAGTTCAACAATGTATATTTTTTCATAAAAATACACCGAAATCAAAATCTATACTAAAATGCACATCTTCAATATTTGTTAGTAATTTTCAAAACAAAACATACCTACCATAATAACCGTAAGTACAGTTGCCTGGACAAATTGTGTACCATGTATGTCAAATTCTTTAAACCAGAGGCTTACATGTGAGTCTGTGTCGCTCACTTGGTGGCTACTGATCAAATAAGATTTGTCATAGGGACTAACAATTAATCTCTAGTAAGTCATCTTGTAGATTACTGTAATGTTGAATTGCTTATTTAATATGAATATGATGTTTGAAACAGTTTTCGAGCTCTAACAATTTACATTTTCCCATAGAGTTTTGTGTTAAACTGTAATAACTGTACTCGGCAGTGGCGACCATTTTACATTTTTCGATTGGTACCAATATACAGCATTTTATAGATGAACATCACGTAACCATGACTACTTATTATCAACTTGATATATGAAACGTTTTTCAAGAAATAGCAATTTTAAACAAATTCCAATAGGGTCTAATGTTAAAACTATGGTCTGCAGTTGCGTCTGTTGTGGATCTCTGGCGGGTGGCAGCCATTTTGGATTTGTAATTGGCAAAGATATACAAAATATGGTAGATGACCATCATGTTATCACTCCTTGTTTATATCAACTTAACATATCAAGGGATGTTCAAGAATTGGCAATTTGCAACATTTTCCCATAAACTTCAATGTTAAACTAAGATCTGTAGTGGCGACAATCTTGGATTTATGATCGGTACTAAAAACATCATTTATTAAATGACCATCATGCTACCATGCCTATTTTATATCAACTTGACGAATGAAACGGTTTTCAAGAAGTTACAACTACTGAACAGTATCCAATGCAGTCCTATGTTTCCCACTGGCGGACATCTTGGATGAGATGTGAACCTGTTAAACATATGTAGAAATATAAGTTCTTAATAAGCTGAAGACTTGTGCTATTCAAGCTTAACTTTTATCTCAATTGTAATAATGAAATATAAGATAAAAATATAAAATTACGAAAATTCAACAAAGGACAATAAATCCTTCAAGGGTATTTGGATTTTTTTCAAAATTTTCAGGTGGGTAGATCTTGATATTCTGAACATTTTTGCAATTTAAAGTTTACTTCTATCTGTTTTGGTTTTCCTAATAAAAAGTGAAGTATATAGAAATTTGAAAATTGTACAGAAAAAGGCCAATAACTCCAAGACGGGTTTTCGGATTTTCTAAAACATTGCAGGGACCCCGAGGGAACCCCGGGATATAGAAATAGGACCCAGTATCTCCGGCTTGCGGGGTATGACCCCTCCTAAACGAGGCTGACCCCGAAGGGAACCCCGGGATATAGAAATAGGACCCATTCAGTGGTTGTGCGGGGTGAATAAATACACAACCCATCTTTCGGATGGTATGTAAACTCAGGTCCACGCGTTGGAAGAATTGCCATGCTTCCTGCACGTAAAAGAACCCTTTTAGCAAGCTCTTTTTGAGTGGTCCGTAGGTGGTCGGCTACAAGGCTAAATTCTCAGCCCCTTTCGATTTCACCCTTCATTTCCAGTGGCAGTCAGAAGTTCCCGTCCCTTGACCCTTTCCATACCCAAAAGTGATCATTTATTAACAAACTTGTTCTCGTCTTGATACAGCTGAAATATTGCTCAGTAGACGTTAAACAACATTCAATCAATCAATCAATTAAACTAAGATCTGTAGTGGCGACAATCTTGGATACATGATCGGTACAAAAAAAAAAACATCATTTATTAAGTGACCATCATGCTACCATGCCTATTTAATATCAATTTAACGTATGAAACGGTATTCAAGAAGTTCAAATTACAACTACTGAACATTATCTAACGCAGTCCTATGTTTACCGCTGGCGGATATCTTGGATGAAATGTGAACCTGTTAAACATATATAGAAATATTAGTTCATAATAAGGTGAAGACTTTTGCTATTCAAGCTTAACTTTTATCTCAACTATAATAATGAATTATCAGACAAAAATATAAAATTACGAAAATTCAACAAAGGACAACAAATCCTTCAAGGGTATTTAGATTTTTTTTCAAAATTTTCAGGTGGGTAGATCTTGATATTCTGACATTTGAAATTTAACGTTCACTTCTTTCTGTTTTAGTTTTTCTAATAAAAAGTAAAGTATTCAAAAAATGAAAATTTTTCAGAAAAGGGGCAATAACTCCAAGACGGGTTTTCGGATTTTCTTCAAAATTGAGGGCGTGTAGATCTTGCCATGTTGATCATTTTACTTCAATAAGATTTTTAATATCTGTAACGCTTGTCGAGTTATTTGCAATTTACCTTTATGTTTTTTTTTATCAACAGAGGCCATGTTGTTTGGTTTTCCGACTAATCGAACACAATTTTGAAACGCCATACCCTGGTGATGCCTCAGGGCAAGTTTGGTTACAATACGCTCAGCAGTTTCAGAGGAGAAAATTTTTGAAATTGTTGACGGACGACAAACGCAAAGTGATGGCAAAAGCTCACATGGCCTTTTAGGCTAGGTGAGCTAAAAACTGACCAAGTTCAACAACGTAAATTTTTCCAGAAAATGCCCCAAAATCAAAATCAATTTACTACGGCATATCTGTAATATATGTACGAATGATCTACAAAAACAAAACTTCCAACCATTACTAGAGGATCTCAAAAGCCTGTAGCTCACCTGGTTCATGACAGTCCAAATAACCACAATGTCTAAAGACCTCGATGTAATATAGTCCAATGTGTCAGAGGAGAAGATATTCGAATGCATTTCCCATAGTTCCCTATGTTCCCTTCTGATGGCTATCTTGGATGAGGCACAGACATCATTAACACATTTTTAAAAAGGAACACCGAAGGGCTGTTGTGTCATGTACAAGTTTGGTTCTAATTGGCTATGTAGCGTTAGAGGAGAAGATATTTGCATGCTTCCCATTAGGTTCAGTGTTAACTTTGTTCCCCGCTGGTTGCCGTCTTTGATCTAATGCAGACTTGCCAGACACATTCCTAAAAAAGGTCAACTAAGGACAGTTATGACTAAGTATTGTTGCAATTGGTCAGGTATTTTCAGAGGAAAAGATCTTTGAATATGTTTTCCTATAGGGTCCAATGTTAAACTTAATTCTAGCTGGCCGCCATCTTGGATGAGATGCCAGCATGTCAGACAATTTCAGTCATGGGGATAAAATGTAGTCCTTGACAAAATAGACACTTTTGCATCTAAAACATACCTCTATCTCAAATCGTTTTTGTCTCGCCTGCGACGAACATTGCGAAGGCGAGACAAAGCGACCGGTGACTTTTTCGATAATTTTTTTATTGTACAATATCTCAGCACCTACATGCAATAGACAGACCTATATTTGGCTAAATTTTTAACGCAGGTCCATATATCAACAATATTGGGATAAAGGAATTAAATTTTGATGTAGACTTGCTGCATATAGTCTAAACATGCACGATAAGCTTTTGAAATTTTAATGCGGTTCCAAATGTGGTTAATTTCTGAAAATATCAAAGACTAGCAATTTTTGAAATTTTTGCATACAATCAAATATTTAGCATTTTTTTCGTATAAGACGCGTATAATGTAATTCTGAAAACTAAAATTAAATAAAAAATATGGTTCCAATTTTGGTGAATTAACCGAAAAATTCAAAGGCAAGCAATTTCTTAGGAATTCTTGTCTGCAAACATGACTTTTAGGATGAATTTTAGTGAAAGCAAATATTTTCTTTATTGTATTTCAAAAATTTTAGATTCCAATTTCGGTAAATTTCCTGAAACTCTGAAAGACCGGCAATTTTGGGAATTCTCGTTAGAAACTTTAGGAAAAAGAAGGGAAACGGGAATGTGTCAAAGAGACAACGACCCAAAGGGGAGTAATAACAACTCAAAGCATGCTTTTTTGGATGAATATATCAAAACAAATATCGCCAAGATTTCAAAATTTTTATTCCAATATTGGTAAATTTTCTAAAACTCTCAAAGACAAGTTGTTTCTTTGAATTCTACTCAGCAACCACATCTTAATAAAGGCCTAATAATAATGACAGCGGAGTGAGCAGGTGAGACACTAGGTTCCGCGAAACCTTTACGAACTATTCAAAAATATAAGGCAATACGTATAAAATTATGAAAGTTCTACGGTACCAATAAAGGGCAATAACTTCTATATGGGTATTCATATTTTCTCCAAAATTTCTATGTGGGTAGATCTTCATATGCGGAACATTGTTGCAAATTAAAGTTGACATCGATCTGTTAGAGTCTTTTTTTGTCTCGCCTGCGACGAAAGTCGCTGAAAGCGAGACATAGGTATTACTTTCCGGCGACGGCGGTGTAAACTTTCTTAAAACCTTAATAACTTTTGAAGTATATCACTTATATGCAACATCTTTTGTACACAGATAGCTTATGGTTAGAACTTTCTAGCAACGCATGTTTTAGATGACCTTGACCTTGTCTTCATGGTTCAATGACTTCATGAAAATTGCGACATAGTTTCACATTCAAGTTGATTTCTCTGGATTTGTACTACATAGATCCATTTTATTAAGTGTATTGATGTATCTTAGTGAGGGCATGCCAGTCTGCCACTTGTCATTTGACCTCGACCTCATTTGCACGGTTCAGTGACTTTGTAAATTTTGCGACATAGTTTTACATTCAAGTCAATTTCTGAGTCACTGTAATGTATAGACATACTATAGTGTGTCTATTGGTACATTTATGTGGGTGCGTGCCAGTCTGACACCTGTCATGTAGCCTTGACCTCAATTTTATGGTTCATTGACTTTGATAACTTTTCTACTTGAATACTTATTTTTCTGTACCTAAAACACCTAGATTCATCATATTTGATATATTGCTACACTAAGGTGGGTACATGCCAGTCTGACACCTGTCATGTAACCTTGACCTCAATTTCATGGTTCATTGACTTTGAACATTTCTTTTCTTTTATACTTATTTCTCTGTAGCTACAATACCTAGAGTTATCATATTTTGTCTATTGTTACATCTTTGTGGGCACATGCCAGTCTGGCACCTGTCATGTAGCCTTGACCACAATTTCATGGTTCACTGACTTTGATCATTTCTCTGTAACTAGAACACTTACAGGCATCATATTTTGTCTAATGCTACATCTAGGTAGGCACATGCCAGTCTGACACCTGTCGTGTAACCTTGACCTCAACTTCATGGTTGATTGACTTTGATCATTTCTCTATAACTAGAACACTTACAGGCATCAGATTTTGTCTAATGCTACATCTAGGAAGGCACATGCCAGTCTGACTTCTCTCATATAGCCTTGACCTCAATTTCATGGTTCATTAACTTTGATCATTCTTTGTAACTAGAACACTTACAGGTATTTTATTTGGTCTGTGTTACATCTAGGTGTGCACATGCCAGTCTGGTACCTGTCATGTAGCCATGACGTATTATTTTGTTGAAGATATGCATATACAGGCGAGACATTTCTGTGCCTACACTTGTTTTATATGAAAAATAAAAACTAAATATATTTTTTTAAATAGACAATAACTCCAAAACGGATTATCAGATTTTCTTCAAAATAGCAGAGCAGGTAGATCTTGTCATGCTGATCACATTTAAACCTAACAGATATCTGTTTTAGTAATAGATTTTGAGTTATTTTGCCCAAAACATCAATTTGCCCCTATGAGCTGTTTTTAGTAACGGCAGCCATGCTGTTTGTTCCACGGAGTAATCTTACACAATTTTGAATCTAGATACCCCTTTGCTATGATTCCGACCAAAATTGGTTTAAATTGGCTCAGATGTTTCAGATGAGAAAATTTTTTAATGCGTTCTCACTGGGTTCAATATTAAACATTGTTCCCTATTTGTAGCCATCTTGACTCTAACGCTCACTTGTCGGACACATTTTTTAAACTGGACCAACTAAGGACATCTGAGACTAAGTAGGGTTCTAAATGGCTAAGTAGTTTTAGACAACAAGATCTTTGAATTTTTTTTCCAATAGGGTCTAATGTTTAACTTAGTTCCCGCTGGAGGTCATCTTTGATGAGGCGCAAGCAGGTCCGACAACTTCCACCATGAAGATAAAATAAGGTCCTTGACATGCTGAACATTTTTGTATACAAAACTTAATTTATATTTCATATAGTTTGGAAATATAAGGCAAAATGTATAAAATTTTCACAATTTGACCAAAAGAGGGCAATAACTCTTCTAAGGGTATTCAGAGAACATTTTTATTTTTGCATTTTTAAGGTTGACCTCTATCTTTCAGTTTTTGAGATAAAAAAAAATATCAAATTTTTTAAAATATTACTGAACAAGGGCAGTAACTTTGAAACGGGTAATCAGATTTTCTAAAAATTGCAAAAAAGGGGGGTAGATCTTTCTGATAACTTTAACCCCTGACAGATTTTTGATATATGTAATTTGCCAAAAACAGCAATTAACCCCTGTGTGCTATTTTTAGTAACGGCAGCCATGTTGTTTGGACTATTCAAACACAATTTTGAATCTAGATACCCTTATAATGATTCAGGACAAGTTTGGTTAAAATTGGCCCGGTGGTTTCAGAGGAAAACATTTTTGAACAAGAGGCTCTCAAGAGCCTGTATCGGTCACCTGTCCATGGCTGACATAGAGAGATGAATTTATTTCTAATAAGGTCCAGAGTTTAAGCTATGTTACCTTTTAGAGGCAGCCATGGATTGGAGGCAAATTTTGAAGGAGGTCACAAAAATGCTATTGTGATCAAGTTTAGGTTTTCGAGATGTAATTCTTTTCATGGAATCCAATGTTCTGGCTGGGGGCCATCTTGAATGAGGTTCTGTTCTGCAGGTTATCCTCTTTGTAGGAGACCATCTAATGACCATTGTGACTAAGTTTGGTTCTAACTGGACTAGAAGTTTCTGAGAAGATCTTTGAATGTGTTTTCAGGAAGTCAAATAGTCACATTTGATGGGGTGTTGACCTCACTGCTTCCTTAATTGGAAGGTACTTTTAAAGTACAATAATGATTGTGCTATAATACGGGATATTAAAGATAGGCACTCTCGTGTAATTGAAGGCAGAAACGATCTCCTGATAAAGGGCTACGCCGAGCGCAGCATGATACGACCGCAGCATGTCGTCCACTGAAATTTGAAAAAGTGTAATTTAAAATGAGTATGGACATAGGAAAGAGCTTAACACAATAATTAGATGGAGGCAATAAGGAGATTGACCAATAATTAGATGAAGGCAATAAGGAGATTGACCAAGTAATTAGCTGGACACAAACTAGGGAAAATAAAAATTAGCCCTGATGACTCCTTATGATTCCTCTTTGACCCTCTTTAGCTCAGAAACGGTAAGAGCTACGGCCAATCCATTGACATGATGCTGAAAGCTTATATCAAGAGGAATCAAAAGAAACAAATCCCATCGACAGGCGATGAAAAATAAAAATTTAAGGTAATCTGTAAATTTACGATTTTGGCCCCCTTTGGCCCCTCATAGCTCGGGAACGTCAAATCCGTTGAGGTACTTCTGAAAGCTTACATCAAGTAGAATCCAAAGAAAAAATTCCATCGAAATCCGACGAAAAATAAAATTTTTAGGTTATCTGTAAATTAACGATTTTGGCCCCCTTCGGCCCCTCATAGCTCGGAAACGGTAAGAGCTACGCCAAATCCGCTGACATATAACTGAAAGCTTACATAAAGAGGAATCAAAGAATAAAATCCCATCGAAATTCGATGAAAAATAAAAATTTTAGGTTATCTGTAACTTTACATTTTTGGCCCCTTTCAGCCCCTTATACCTCCGAAACGGTAACAGCTACGCCAAATCCATTGACATACTACTGAAAGCTTACATCAAGAGGAATCCAAAGAAAAAAATCCCATCGACATCCGACGAAAAATAAAAATTTTAGGTTATCTGTAAATTTACAATTTTGGCCCCTTCAGCCCCTCATAGCTCGGAAACGGTAAGAGCTACGCCAAAATCCGTTGCCATAATACTGAAAGCTTACATCAAGAGGAATCCAAAGAAAGAAATCCCATCGAAATCCGATGAAAAATAAAATTTTTTGGTTATCTGTAAATTTACGATTTTGGCCCCCTTCGGCCCCTCATAGCTGGGTAAGGAACAAGTTCCCAAAAATCTAATAGTAAAGCGCTCCGATAATTTTTCATTAGGAATCCTTCGGAAAAAATTGCATCAAAATCGGACTAAAAATAAAAAAAATGAATTTTTTGAAATTCGCCCCTTTTGGGCCCCATTTATCTCGTGAACGGTACATGCCACGTGAAATCCGTTGGAATTTTTCTAAGGAGTTTACTGAAAGAAACCCCATCAAAATCCGATAAATAATAAAGATTCTACAGTCAAATATGTGAAAACAACCAATTTAACCCCTTTTTCTTAAACGGGCGGGGCCAGGAACATAAAATTACAGCCCGGGCTAAAACATGTGCCAAGAAACATCATACTAAAATTAGAAAATGATCTCTTCACTGGAACCAAAGTTATGCTGTCCACAGACACAAAAATACCTAATTTTACCCCTTTTTGGCCCCTTTTTCTGAAACGGGTGGGACCATAAACCAGAAATTAAATCCCGGGATAGCCATTATGCCAAGAAACCACATAATGAAATTTGAAGATGATCCGTCCACTAGACGCCGACGACTGCGCCATACCATAATACGACCGCAAAATTTTTGCGGTCGTATAAAAAACCAGTAAGAAAGATAACTGGATTCCTGATCTATTGAAAAAATATGTACCATCATATAAAACAAACTATTTATGAAATTGAAGTGTACTAATAATTTGTCCTACATGACAGTTATGTAACTAAATCTAAATTGACGAAAAACAGTTAACCTGAAGCGCTACGAATCGATTAAATATAATTCACCCTTAGCTCAACAGTGTTCATTAATTAGTGATTCCCTCTCGAGGTATTGATGTATTGATTATTTTCTATATAATAATAGATTTGTTTCTGGAGCGAAAACATCTCAGAAGTCCCGTATTGGACAAGTTGTTTTTGAGAAGATATGTGAATGCGTTCAATTCGTTGTCCATTTGGTCACATTTCAGGCAACATTTCAAAAATAATTAGGGCAGGTGTTCCCCCTATAATCAAGGTAATATATACTTCTGAAATCAAAACACAAGCGACCCTTTCAAAATATATAATGGTAGGGTCCTCCTTATTAACTAATTTATCCATATTTCTGAAAACACAACCTATAATTTAGCAGAACGTCTTTTTCCTAAAAATTCATTTTTCTTATTTGGTGTCAATGTAATGTAACTGAAATCTCAAATCATCCGTTTCAATCCCTATCAGACCCCTTCAAATTTTTTGGGGCAAGGGTTCCCCTTATAATCTATATAATACATAATGCTGAAATAAAATACATTATGAACCCCTTTAAAAACATTGGGAAGTGGTTGCCCTCATAATCTGGTTTAGACCTATTGCTGAAATTGTAAATAAATAGATGTAGCAATACACATGTACTTTATTTCAAAAATTTCGGTTTTCTTTTCTGGTTTCCATGGCAACTAACAGCTCCCCCGTCCATTTACCCATTTCAGACCACAAATGAAAACTAGAGGCTCACATGAGCCTGTATCGCTCACCTGGTGACTGGTTTTATTCATTGTCACGCAGAGACCACCCATTCTTACTATAAATCAGTTCACCAGATGTAACATTTTCAATCTTGGATGAGTTACATACATAAAAATTACAAACTTTGACACCCAAATACAATTGTTACCAAACTTGGTTCCAATTGGCTCAGTAGGCTCAGAGGAGAAGACATGTGAATGCATTTCCCATAGGGTCCCTATATTCCACAAATGAAAACTAGAGGCTCGCATTAGCCTGTATCGCTCACCTGGTGACTGGTTTTATTCATTGTCACGAAGAGACCACCCATTCATACTATAAATCAGTTCACCAGATGAAACATTTTCAATCTTGGATGAGTTACAAACCTAATAAAGGGCTACGCCGAGCGCAGCATGATAGGACCGCAGCAAATCGACCACTGGAATTTCAACAAAAGTAGTTTAAAGTGAATGTGGACACAGTAAAGAGCTTGACACAATAATTAGATGGACACAAAAGAAGCTTGACACAGTTATTAGCTGGAAACGAACTACAGAAAGAATCAACCCTTTTGATCACTTAATGATAAAAAAACTGTAAGAGCTATGCAAAATATGTTACTATCAACTAAAACTTTACATCCATAGAAATAAAAAAAAATCCTTCAAAATCTGATGAAAAATAAAGATTTGACATATTAGAAAAATTGCAATTTTGGCCCCTTTGACCCCTTGTAGCTCGAAAAAGGTAAGAGCTACGCCAAATCCTTTGGCATAACACTGAAAGCTAAGATCAAGAGGAATCCAAAGAAAACAGTTCCTTCGAAATCCGATGGAAAATAAAGATTTGACATATTTAGAAAAAATGCAATTTTGGCCCCTTTGACCCCTTGTAGCTCAGAAACGGTAAGAGCTACGCCAAATCCGTTGACATACTACTGAAAGCTTAGATAAAGAGGAATCCAAACAAAAAAAAACCCATCGAAATCCGATGAGAAATAAAGATTAGACATATTTAGAAAAATTGCAATTTTGGCCCCTTTGACCCCTTGTAGCTGCGAACCGGTAAGAGCTACGCCAAATCCGTTGACACACAGCTGAAAGCTTAGATCAAGAGGAATCCAAAGACAAAAAATCTCATTGAAATCCGATGAAAAAAAATTCAACATAATCTGCAAATTCGCAATTTCGGCCCCGTTCGGCCCGTTATAGCTGGGAAAGGGAACAAGTTACCAAAAATCTAATAGCTGAGTGCATATTAATATTTCGCAAGGAATCCATTGAAAAAAAACTGCATCAAAATCGGACTTAAAATTAAAAAAAAAATATTTTTTTGAGATTTGCCCCTGTTTGGCCCAATTTATCTCGTGAGGGGTACATGCTACGTGAAATCCGTTGGCATACTTCAGATTGGAAATTTCCTCATGAGCACATTGAAACTAACCCCATCAAAATCCAATAAATAATAAAGATTCTACAGTCAAATATGTGAAAACACCCAATTTAACCCTTTTTTGGCCCCTAATTCTAAAATGGGTGGGGCCAAAAACTAAAGGAAAAAACGTTTCTCATGAATGTACCAAGAAACATCATACTAAGATTTGAAAACAATCCATCCACTAGAACCAAAATACCTAATTTAACCCCTTTTTGGCCTCTTTTTTGCTTCTTTTTCAAAAACGGGTTGGGCAGGGAACGCAAAATTAAAACCCGGGCTTAAGCTTGTGCCAACAAACATCATACTAAAATTTGATAACAATCCGTTCACTAGAACTAAAGTTATGCTGTCCACAGACGCCGACGCCAGCGCCATACCATAATACGACCGCAAAAATTTTGCGGTCGTATAAAAATTACAAACTTTGACACCCAAATACAATTGTTACCAAACTTGGTTCCAATTTGCTCATTAGGTTCAGAGGAGAAGACATGTGAATGAATTTCCCATAGGGTCCCTATATTAAACTATGTTCCACGCTGGCGGCCATCTTGGATGAGGTACGAACGTCAAAATCACAAACTTTGAAGGGGACAAGCCAAGGACTATTGTGACCAAATTTGGTTGAATTTGGCTTGGTAGTTTCAGAGGAGAAAATCTTTGGATGCATTTCCCATAGGGTCCCTATGTTAAACTATGTTCTCTGCTGGCAGCCACCTTCAATGAGGTATGAACATAAAAATCACAAACTTTCAAGAGGACCACCTAAAGACTATTGTGATAAAGTTTGGTTCCAATTGACTCAGTAGTTTCAGAGAAGATCTTTGAATACATTTCCAAAAGGAATCTTTGTTAAACTATGTCCTGTGCTGACGACCATCTTCGATGAGGTACCAACATAAAAATCACAAACTTTAAAGGGAACCAGCCAAGGACAATTGTATCCAAGTTTGGTTCCTATTGGCTTATAGTGGTTTCAGGAGAAAACACCTTTGAATGTATTTCCCATAGGGTCCCTATGTTAAACTATGTTCCCCGCTGGCGGCCATCTTGGATGAGGTACAACCACAAAAATCACAACCTTTAAAGGGGCCACCTGAGGACTATTGTGACAAAATTTGGTCCACATTGCCTCAGTGGTTTCAGAGGAAAAGATCTTTGAATGCATTCCCCATAGGGTCCTATGTTAAACTATGTCCCCTAGTGGCGGCCATCTTGGATGTGATGCTAATCTGCTGGACGTATGTAGAAATTGTAGTCCTGGAAAAGCTCAACACTTTTGTAATTCACATTTAACCTCCATCTCAAACAGTTTTTGAAATAAAAGTAAAAATGTTATAAAATCGTGAAAATTCAAAGAAAAAGGGGCCATAACTCCTACGTGGGTCGTCAGATTCCATCAAACTTGCATGAATGTAGATCTTACTATGCTGACCATTTTTGTAATTTAAACTTCACTTCTATCTTCTACCATTTTCAATATACAAGACTAAAAGTAACAAAAAAAACGAAAATTTAACGGAAAAGGGGCAATAACTCCAAGATGGGTTATCGGATATTCTTCAAAATTGCAGGGCAGGTAGATCTCACCATGCTAATCATTTTTACTCCATGTCAGATTTTTTATATCTAACGGTTTTCGAGTAATTTGCAAAAAACAGCAATTTACCCCTATGTTCTATTTTTAGTAACAGCGGCCATGTTGTTTGGTCTATGGACATAAAAATTTGAAAGAGCATACCCTGGTGATGATTCAGGCCAAGTTTGGTAAGTATTGGCCCAGCAGTTTCAGAGGAGAAGATCTTTGAATATAAGTTAACGGACGGACGGACGACGGACGCCGAGTGATGGCAAAAACTCACATGGCCTCTGGCCAGGTGAGCTAAAAAAGAGCAGGAGTTCCCCTTATATTCTAGGTAATACATATGCTGGAATCAAAATATTCACAGACTCCTTTTAAAAAACGAAAATTGCCAAAGGTTGTCCTCATAAATTGCTGAAATTATAATATGTTTGAAAAGAAAATAAAGTTTATAACCTCCCTTAGTTTTATTATATCCCCTTTTAAAATTATCTCTTTCCATTATATCTATTTTTAAACTATTGACACTCAATAAAAAGTATGTTGTGGTACATAATTAGAACTATTTGATATAAAGTACAAGTTCTGGTAATAAAAGTAATATTTCTATATACAATTTAAAACTGTTCCCCGCTGACGACCATCTTTGATGATGTATGAACCTGTCGGATACCTTTTTGGAAAGGGACTAAAGGGTCTAAAGATCACTGTGACTATGTTTGGTTCTAATAGGACTAGTAGTTTCTGAGAAGATCTTTGAATATGTTTTGCCAAAGGGTCCAATGTTAGAATTATGTTCCCACTGGCGCAATATGATACAATTTTAAAAGGGACCACCAAAGGACTATTGTGGCCAAATTTGGTTCCAATTGGTTTCATTTTCAGAGGAGAAGATCTTTAAACTTATATTTTATCGGGAAAATGAATAAAAATCAAAAACGCCCATCTACAATATATGCCCAAATAATCTGTAAAACTAGAGGCTGGGCCTGTATTGCTCAACTGATAAAATGCTTCTTGTCCATGCATGACCAAAAATGATATGGTCTAATGTTGTCCATTTGTACCTATTTTGTCTGATCATATTGAAATAAGTAATTTTTGCAAAGGACTATCTATACATTTCGTTAGAATTTGCTTGATTGCTTCAAAGATGATGGGAAGGGTGGTCTTCTCATACTAGGCTCCAATGTTAAACTATGTTCTGCACTGGAGGCAATATGTTTTTTGTCAGATCAAAATTATATGAGCAATTAATTGTAAAGAACGTTCCATACATAATTCCTGTAAAGTTTGTGATGTTTCCCATAGGGTCCAATGTTGAGGAGAAGATGTCAATGTGAATTTCCCATAGGGAAATGTTAAACTACTAGTATGTTCCGTGCTGGAGGCCATGTTTTTTGTCAAATCAGAACGAAATGTGCAATCTTTGTGAAGGACCTTCCATACATCATTTAAGTACAGTTTAGTTAAATTTGCTTAAATAGTTTCAGAGTAGATGTTGAAAATGATGTTTTTCCCATAGGGTCCAATGTTAAAGCTACGTCCGCGCTGGCGGCCATGTTTTTTATCGAATCCTAAGGAAATGAGCAATATTTGTGAAAGATTTTCCATACACCATTCCTGTGAAGTTTAGTTGAATTTGCTTCAGTGGTTTTAGAGAGGAAGATGAACATGTGAATTTCTATGCTCTCTGCTGCTGGCCATGTTTTTGTCGAATTGGAATAAAATGCGCAATCTTTGTAAATGACCTTCCACACATCACTTCAGTGCAGTTTAGTTAAATTTGCTTCGATAGTTTCAGAGCAGATGGTGAAATAATTAAATACCAAATTTATTGTGAATTTAGTTTCTGCATAGGCGCATTTCGACAACTCGTATGTCTCTTCAGTGCAGATGAAATCTTAACGTTTGGAAGACCAACAATTCAAAGATGTTTAAAAACTGATAGAGAGCAAATAATTAATATGATCTAAATGTAAAACCAAAATCAGCTAAGGACAGATCTTTGCATGAGGGAGATACTCCTTAGTTTTCAGCATAATTTACAAACAAGAGGCTCTCAAGAGCCTGTATCGCTCACCTGGTATCACAGTCTAATATGTGCTAAAATAACTGCTTTCTTTTTTGTGCAAGATTTTAACAGAACTTCAAGAGAAGAGTTTCAAATATCATCTAAGGTATGTACCTGACTACATGTATCTGCCCTGCTGATTGTCACAAACACTTGTGAAAGGTACAGCACTAAGGCAATTGTTAACCATGTTTATAATTCATTTGATCAGGTAGTTTCAAATCCAATTTGATTCAATGTTAAACAAATTGAAATCCAATGAAAGATTTAGCAGAATTGGCTTCTGCAAAATTCCAAGTCAAAAAGGGGCATTGATGGACGGACAAATGGACGACAGACTGAAACCACAAAAACAATTAGAAACAGAAAGTGAAAGATGAAAGACGTGATACATTTACAATATTTTAGAACATTATAAACATAACACTCAAAACTGAAGCAATTACAGCGTGATCTCTCATCATAACAAGTAGAATCATGTTATGTGGAAGGGGGACCATGTTCTGCTCTGTAAATAGCACCCACACTTACTTATCTAAGATGGAAAGATAAATCAAGAGATGCCAGCTGACATATAGTGATCTCCATGTGTTGATCCTTATAGGTACAGGTGATATATCAAAATGTTGCTTGGCACCACGGGCTTGGCACCTCATATTGAATTTGACGAAGTTCAACTAGATGTTCAAGCAAAAACAGGGTTTAAAAGATCTACTTAATGTAGTCGCTTAGTGATTATTTGAAGTGTACAAGTACCTAAATAAAAAGAAGAAAACTGATAACTTTTTAGTTCTCTTTATTTTACACTTGATTTTACACTTGTATCAGTATGTCAATCAATCATGATAATTTTTAAGCATCTTATAAATAAAAGATATACAGAATCTTAATCAAGTTTTATTGCAAATATTAGGAAAATCAAAAATACATTAAACATAACACTACTCAAGAAGATATTGAACAAACTAATTAACATAAGAGAATATGTAGTTGACAATAGAAATTAACAATAATTTAAAGTTTTAAATTAAAGTCATTTCAGACTATGGGTTTTTACCTGCAAATGAAAATGAAAATATGAGTTCATCTGTACATTTAAATCAATTATGCACATAAAATGTTTCTTATTTTAATATACCTTACTATATGCAGGACTTTGATTAATTTCTAATGCAAATTCCTGTTCAATTTGAACAAATGAAAGGTAGCTGGAGATTTCATAATTTGATGCAAGCTACTGTACATCTGATAATTGTTCTTTCCAGACAGTAAATGAAAACAGCATCATTTATAATATTATGGCAGCACTACACTATATATATAGACAACTGCAACTCTGATTCATGTAGACCCATCAGTCTTTCTGCTATTTTTTGTATTATTTACATTTAATATATTGCAATACATTTTATGGATATTTCTAGCCCACTTTATTTGTACTCAATGACTGAGTCTCAATTCAAAGCTGCCCAAGAAGACACTTTTTATCATTAATGCAGTTTTTTCAACTAAGCTGTAGAAATGAACCATTACCTGATACACAATAAATAGCACACAAATTACATATTGGACTTAACAATTATAGAGAGAACATCTAATCAATATATCAAGAGGAAAATTGCATTAAATTATTCAAAGTAAATTATTATAACACATGAACTTAAATGCTGAACAAAACATATGAAAGCAGACATGTCATTACGCATAGATATTTCAAAATACACAATTCTCATAAAATGTAAATGTTAACAATGTTAGTGTTTATATTCTATAATGCATTTCAATTGCACATATGATTACAAAAAATAATAACACAATAATTATTCTGCATTGCAAAATAAATAATAATGTGAAGGAGCTAGTAAAAAAACTACATTTATACAACAAATATAGGATGATATGCCCTTACGCAAGGTTAAATCACAGCACAATTCTTCATTAATGATGCCCCTGCTAAACACCTGTGTTTTCATTGAATAAATGGACAGACTAACAGGTAAAACAATATGCCCAAAACTTTTCATTGCAGGGGCATAAAAGGCATTAGTGGCATAAAAGGCATACTGCCTTAAAAGAAGCTATTATATGTAAATTAATCAATGTAGTATGAACATAAACATAAAGATAAAACAAATGTTCCCAGTACAAGTGCTAAATGAGAAAATGTAATTTACATTTATGTTTATTCTCTTATTTTTAAAACAAACTATAGGGGCAGAATAAATATAAAATTACTCGTATATTTATATGAGCTAGAACACTAAACAAGTCACTCAGATAAAGCGCCTTTCCATCAATGTATATATACAAAAATACTTGTAAGAAATTAGTTTCTGCAGTATCATAAACTCCTACACTTTGTTTTGTTTTTAAGAAAGTGGAGGTAAGCCATGGTAAAAAAAATATAGATTCTTATTACATCCAGCCTCATTTATTTGAGGTCCTTAAAATTTGTGTGTAACACTGCTAACAAATTATTCTATTTCACATAATTTAAGAACATAGACTGCTAATCTCTGTATAAAAAAAACCCCAAAAACGGGAGTCCTGCAGTTGTAAATCATATTTCAATTTTCTACTGATGGATACACTAATAGAAAGCACTCTATCCAAAATGTTGTAGTAAACTGCTGAATACAAAATAAAATCATCTTGTTCGAAATATTTAGAATAAAATGTAAAATGTGAGAACAATTATTCTTTAGCCCTCCCCTGTCCTCCCCACATCCCCAATTAAATGCTTGGATTTAAAGGTATATGATATAATTCAAAAATTTATTGATAATTGTTTGTTGAAATAAATTTAAGTTGATATGAATAAGGAGTGCGTGGGGAGAAAAGGGGGCAAAAAATGGATTGAGTGGGAACCAATATTACAGTACTTGTAGGGTAAAACATAACCATTTTATGGTGTATGGTGTATGGTGTAATGATGTATGGTTCAATGGTGCATGGTGTATGGTTCAATGGTTCATGGTGTATGGTGTAATGGTGTATGGTGTTGCAACGTGAACCATACACCATACACCATGAACCATACACCATACACTATGAACCATACACCATACACTATGAACCATACACCATGCACCATAACCCATTTTCTGTACTCGGTAACTCTGGACCATACACCAGACACACGATCGAACGACACCATGTGAACGAGAGACAATGAACTGCATGGTGCCTCGGGACTGGCGCAATCGAAGTTAATATAAAATACATTTTCAAAAATATGTTAACCCTATAAAGCAATGATAAAGAAAATTAATCGTGCTTTTTATGTGCCAGCAGGTTGCTATTTTCAGCTACAACCATGAAATAATAATTATTAGCCAAAAGAAACGCAAAAAACATGTAGTGACGAAAAGCGCATATCTTTTTATTTTTTAACTAAAACCGAAGATGTGAATATAAAACCGAAAAACATATCTTTTTAATTTGCATTTTAACGTATTTTTGAATTTTCCGCCGAACGCCGATGGGCACTCAATTATTATGTTCGTGAAGATCGCGCTGGTTCATGACACATATTTTTCAATAAATTTTGCCATAACTTGACAAAAGTAATATTTTTTTCAACAATTTTACAATCCCAAAAACTTGCGAGAAAATATTATGATATGACGTATTCATGTCCAAATACTCACAGTGCGCAAAATGATATTTTCCCATTGGCATAATGTTCCCTAAAACATATGCAAGAAATTTACAAACACTCATATTTAGTATGATTTGCTGCAAATGTCAACTAAAAGTCAAAATTGGCACACATTTGTTTAAACCATGCAACATATATGGTGTATGCATAGTACAGTAGATTCCTGTTAATTGAATACCTTATTTGTCAGGAAAAAATATGCAATTAACAGGAATATTCTATTAAGAGGAGTTTTCAATCTTGCTGTAAAAACATGTCAATTAAACTTGAAAAGAGTCAAATAATGAGTTAATCATTAAACAAACACAGAGATTACAGTCTGTTTTTACAAAATTATTAATTTTTTGACATTTCATAATTAGATATCTCATTTTAATTATTTTTTCAGAATAATTTGCTAAAAATATATACTTTTAATGCTAAATTTCACAAAACATGTCTTGATTTGAAAATGAAACTATTCAATTAACAGGAATTTTTTAACTATTCAATATGCAATTAAAAGGAATAAATAGTATAGAAGCATATAGTAAATAGTTTTGTGCAGCAGAATATGCAATTAAGAGAAATATTCTATTAAGAGGTATGCAATTAAATGGAGTTGACTGTATATGCCATTTTATCAGAATACTATCTAGCTGCTGTGACTCTAATGTGGTACAAATTTCCTGAACAGATGCAACAATAAGGCTATCAAAAGTATGAGATATGGTGTAAATGCCATCTAATACTCAAATTTAGTACAAATTTACTGAAAATATGCAACAATATATATAGAGATGACATGCAATATGGTGTACATGCAATCTAGTACTCAAATTTGGTGCAAATATAATGAAAACATGCAACAATAGGGATACTGATAGGATGCGATATGGTGTAAATGCAATCTAGTACTCTAATTTGGTACAAATTTACTGGAAATATGCAACAATAGGGATATCGATAGTATGCAATATGATGTAAATGTCATCTAGTACTCAAATTTGGTACAAATATACTGAAAAATGCAACAATAGGGATATCGATAGTATGAGATATGGTTTAATTGCCATCTAATACTCAAATTTGGTGCAAATTTACTGGAAACATGCAACAATAGGGATATCGATAGTATGCGATATGATATAAATTCCATCTAGTACTCAAATTTGGTACAAATATACTGAAAACATGCAACAACAGGGATATCGATAGTATGCGATATGGTGTAAATGCCAATTAGTACTCAAATTTGGTACAAATTTACTGAAAATATGCAACAATAGGGATATTGATATTATGCGAAATGATGTAAATTCCCTCTTATACACAAATTTGGTACAAATATACTGAAAACATGCAACAATAGTATGTGATATTGTGTAAATGCCATCTTGTACTCAAATTTGGTACAAATATACTGAACAAGCTGAAAACATGCAGCAATAGGGATATCGATAGTATGCGATATGGTGTAAATGCCATTTAATACTCAAATTTGGTACAAATTTACTGAAAATATGCAGCAATAGGGATATAGATAGTATGCGATATGATATAAATTCCATCTAGTACTCAAATTTGGTACAAATATACTGAAAACATGCAACAACAGGGATATCGATA
>MJUU01067352.1:63751-77395 GCA_002080025.1 Modiolus philippinarum | reverse complement strand
ATATTGTTTAGCCTTGCTTTCAACGCTCCTACTAACTGTATAGTACATTTGCTCATAAGTTTCGTGTAAACCCTTCAAGCTGTTTTCATTTCTCCAAGGGTGATACAACATTAATCTTTCTCTAGAAATTCTCAGAATCTGTTTTTTTACTGAACTTTACATGTCGTATGACTCTGAAATTTTTCCTTTGTCTAATGACAATACCATTACTTAAAGTAATATTAATTCTCATACTGGGTTGGCTGTTACCTTCTTGTTGGTCTTCGTCATATTCAATTTGTTCATTATCATTCTCTTCCTCACTTTCTAGTCACTTGACTGTTCGTCAGATTCTTTTTTCGGGTACTTGATTTCCAACTGTGAAATGTAGTCTGCAAGACACCAATTCTCCAGAGCTTGTGGACGCTTAGAGTAACGTTTAATATCATTATCTGCCTCTATATCAGTTGACTGTGGTGATAATTTCTCCAATACCGACTTTTGTTTCAGTAAAAATGTCCTTTTGCTTTCTGGCGATGTGTTAATGAATGTAACTTGTCTTGTTGCTTTTGTTAAAGGCATCTGTTGAGTCAAATAGACTGCCTCTTGAGCACAAGTTTCAACTGAATTTGTAAAATAGTTACCTATGTGCCTAACTTGACGCTTCAAATCTAAGTTACCTTGTCTAGCTTCCTTAGCAGCTTGATCAAGCAATGCACTCATGCCTTTTTGTGATTTACTTATGTATGACACAATATACATGGCACATGCATATGGATCAAGAACAAACTGTAGGTCATAGTTAGCTTTCCATGCCGGCAAAACTAGTTTCATGTATGGATTAATGCGTACCTCTGATGGTTTTCTCTGTAAAAATACTTTTGAGCCGTTTAAACTGCTTCTAATAATTTTCATATATTCATCGACTGTTATTTGCAAGAATTCATTCAGGAAATTCATCAAAACCCATACTACTTATATTTTCAACTTCGTGCAAGAGATTTATTTTCTTCTGCATTTCTTTTTACAAAGCTTTATACTTATCAACATCTGTTTCAAGAGGTTCCAATATTACAGTATTTTTCATAGGTGGCAATGGGAAACCAAACCGACATACTGGATGACCTTTCTTTCTGCAGGTTTTAGAATGTTTGTGTGTTTGTAAATTGACCAATTCCTGCTGCTGTGGTACATCAGCACAAGAGACATGCCTGTCAATATAATCAATGATTGTCTCCTCAGAATCTTTTTTGTACATTGGTGCATTTTCAATCCACATTAACAACCCTATAAAAGTAATCTGAAATTTTTCCAATTGGATCAAAGTTACTCTTCAGTACTATTTTTATAAATTGTTGTACACGATAGTCAAAAAACGAGCGCAGGTCACGGGATCTTTCTGAACTAGTGCTGTCTTTTCATGCCAAGTCATATCGTCCAACTCCTCATCAGTATAGTCTTTGCCATTATTTAACTTCCCAAGAACTCTCAACAAATCATTCCATTTTGTATCTGCGGAAGAAAATGATCCAAACCATGTAGGTAAACCAAGTTGCTTTATCATAGCAAATAAATCTTTTTTTTCTTTTCTCAAGATAAACAGGTGAGTTTCTTAAGGTCCGAAATATAAAATATCCCTCATCCAATCTGACTAGATCATTTACAGTAGATGGTTGTAAAACATCTTTAACTGTCCATGTTTTCCCTTCAGATTTGCATCTTCTCAGAGCAAGGTTCACTTTATCAGAAATGTTCTTAAGTTGAATTTTTTTAAGTTTGAAGAATAAATTATTCACTGACTTTGCGGCCCGTCTATCAACTGATCTCAATTCCCACTTCACAATGTCAAAGTAGTGAACAGGAACACTTCTTTCTTTATTATCAGTTCGTTTTTCACCACAAAATATTGAAGGAAATGATAAATATTCCGCATCAGGATCATTATATAGACTTAGTGGATGTTGTCCTTGTCCTGGAGCAAAAATACAATCTTTGTCACAAGACTGGTCTGCATCAATTTCATCTAGCAATGTGTCAGTGTTTCCAATGTATAACTCTCCTTCATCAATTTCACTAAAGTTATCTGAATCTTCATTATCATTGTCCTGTTTTTCCTCGGATTTCTCAGCTTCTTTTTCATCACATTCATCTTTGTTAATTTCCTCTATTCTGTTTATCCAGTCATTATCTATCTGTAGTCCTGACAACTGATACATTTCACTCTTCTTCATTAAATAGTGCAAAGCACATATGACTGCAAGTGGTCTGACATTTTCACTGAAATCACACTTTTTATAACTCAGTTTTTTCTTTAACTTAACAGCTATTGTTCCAGACTGATCCAAATTACGTGGAAGTGAGCTTATTGTAGGTTTTACATCAACAGGAACATTAACTACATTACCCTTTACTGAAAACTGTCCACCTCTTTGCAATTGTCTTATTTGCATGAAAGGAATACGCAAAGATATCAATCTCTCCTCCAATGGATACAATTGTAACTCTTTAGGTTTTTCTGGAAATCTCATTTGGTTAGCAAGTGAAAGTCGTGGAATTTTATTGCATTTTAAAGCTGTTAAACATGTATGGCATATCCACTCTTTGCTATCAACAGATTTGAAATCAGTACAATATTGTGAAATATATGACCCTGGTGTTTTTATATTTGAAACATTTACAACTGAATCATTAAACCAAGTCTGCTGACAGCAGGTGCAAACATAAGATGGACCATTTGCAGTTTTCTCCTGAAATTTTCTGATGCAATCGTCCAAGCTTGAACCATGAACCTTATGTTTTTTTTAATTTTTGCTCATGCTGTAAGAATCCCTCATTATTTCGCTTCTGCCTTTTAATTGTTCTATCATAATTTCGTCTTTCTTCTAAGTTGATGTGTCTAACATTGTGTTTAGCTAATCTTTCTTTCTCTAAATTCTGGGGAACAGATCTGTTGTCTTTTCCTCTTCAAATCCCTTAAAGTTTCAACTTTACGGTATTTTTCTGATGATCTTGTCAATCTTTTTGCATCTTTTTCTTTATTCCTAAAACCTAATTCAGTTCTGGCTTTTCTTTTAAAGTCAAGTTCTTTTACACGCTCAGCACCTCGAAATTCGTCATTTTTTCTGGCTAATCTTTTTCCATCTTTTTCTTTATTTTTATAAAATAAATCAGTTCTGGCTTTTCTTTTTAAGTCAAGTTCTTTTACACGCTCAGCACCTCGAAATTCGTCATTTTTTTCTGGCTAATCTTTTTCCACCTTTTTCTTTATTTTTATAAAATAAATCAGTTCTGGCTTTTCTTTTTAAGTCAAGTTCTTTTACACGCTCAGCACCTCGAAATTCGTAATTTTTTCTTGCTAATCTTTTTCCATCTTTTTTTTATTTTTATAAAATAAATCAGTTCGAGCCTTTCTTTTTAAATCAAGTTCTTTTTCACGCTCAGCACTTCGAAATTCTTCCTTTTCTCTGGCTAATCTTTTTGATCTACGTTCTTTTAAACGTTCAGTAGCTCTAAATTCTTTATCTTTTCTTGCAATTCTTTTTGTTTCTTTTTCTTTCTCTCTTTCTTCACTTCTAAATTGCACTTTCTTTCTAGCTGATCTTTGTTATTCAAGTTCTTTCAAATGAAAATCTTTGTGTTGTCTTCTTTTTCTCGTGTACTGCCTTATATAATCTCTCTTTGCCTTCTGTTTACTTTTTTCCCATCTGGTCTTTCTGTCTTTTCATTTTTCATTTTTTTATTTATTTGATCTTCAAAATAATTCTCAATTTGCCATTTTTGTACTGAGGCTGGGTTCATGCAGTTTAAAAGCACAGGTAATAGCTCAAATTGAGAGTCTAAGTCTATATGCATACTTTGATACAAAGAATATAAATAACTCATGAGATCTTGAATACTGGAAAAGCAAATTAAGACAGATGTGCCATCTGGGCCTGATAATGCTGTTGCAATCAAAGAAACAAAACATGCCATTTCTACAGAGAAGAGCAGAACAAATTGCACCTATCATTATCAAGATACTACTGGATGCTTTCAATGCCTCTTCAATAGCCTCTTGGAGTGTAAGAATATTTGTAGATGTGTTATTGACAGCTGTCCCAAAAACAATGTATTTTTTGTTTATTTGATATTTGCCAAAACCTGTTTCAATAATTGTTGGAATTTCATCCAGGTTCAGAAGCAAATGCCTATAATTTCCAGTTTCCTTAAGTTCATCAATAGTAGCTTTGTAAACTTTATCACCATATTCCAATACCGAGTCAAGATTTACATTTGATGGATCTTGTAATTTATCATTTAAAGATAAATAAACTAATGCATTACATGTACATTGGTTTCCTCTGGTGTCATCACTAAATCTCATGTCATTTTGATGAAATGTGCCAAACTTTAAAATTGATGCATTAAATGAATTTGAATCTTTTTCTTCAAAATCATGTGTGCAATCAAATTGTCCAGAGGTACTTGCGCAATCTATTTGTCTGAAAGTATTGATGCAATCTACTTGTTCAGAATTGTTTGTGCAATCTATTTGTTCAGAATCATTTGTACAATATACTTGTGCAGAATCATTGGTTTTCCCACAAGGGGCCTTTTGTGCAGAATCATTGGTTTTCCAACAAAGGGCCTTTTGTGCAGAATCATTGGTTTTCCCACAAGGGGCATTAACTGTTTTCCTGTTGTTAAGGAGGACAGGCTCCCCCGTATCTGTTTTCCTGTTGTTAAGGGGGACAGGCTCCCCCATATCTGTTTTCCTGTTGTTTAGGAGGACAGGCTCCCCCATGTCAACTTGTTCGTCAGTAGTCACACCAGCTCTTCTTCTCTTTGGATGAGCATCCCCTCTTTTTGACTGAGACAACTTCAACCTTTTGGATCTTGGCATGATTTTTCAAGCTATTATATAAGAATAAAAAAAATTTAGTAAATGAAGCTACAAAAGAAAATAAAATTCTTGCTTATTTGTCTGGTACATTCACTGCAATTAATGTATAAGACTGAAAGTAAAATAGTTGAAACAAAGATCTTTTCTCCCTTTATGATCACCAAGTAAGAAAAAAACAAGAGCTGTCGCCGAATGGCAGCCAGTTATACCCCGCTCATTAGTCCCTGAATCAGTATGGTAAGTGCAAAATTAAGTGGGTGTGGACACATGCACAATACACATGTGGACACAATACAAGCGTGGACATAATAAATGAATTTACACAGTAGAAGAGAAAAACAATTAAGATGAAAATAAAATCTGATAAGGATGCAGGACATATAAGATGTGGGGTTGCTGAGAAAAATGTGACGAAAAAGACAGTTTTGAAAATGAAAGTAAAAAAGGCACAAAGTCAGTAAAGAGGAAGTGGTCATTCAATATGGCCGAAAAGGGGAGGTGCAGTATAGGACCCCATACTGAAGCATCATACCAAATATCAAGTGGCTATCATGTGTAGCTGCTGAGAAAAATGCGACGAAAAAGTCACAATTTTGACAAATGAAAGTAAAAAAAGGCAGAAAGTCAGTAAAAAGGAAGTGGTCATTCGATATGGCAGAAAAGGGAAGGCACATTACAGGACCCCATAATGCAGCGTACCGTACCAAATATCAAGTGACTGTCATGTGTAGTTGCTGAGAAAAATGCGACGAAAAAGTCACAATTTTGAAAATGGCATGAAGTGGGTAAACAGGAAGTGGTCATTCAATATGGCCGCAAAGGACAGGCACTGTATAGGACCCCATACTAAAGCACCACACCAAATTTCAAATGGCTGTCATGTGTGGTTGCTGAGAAAAATGCGACAAAAAATGTCTGATTTAGGAAAGAAAAGTAAAAAACGAACAAAGTCGGCAAACAGGAAGTTGTCATTCAATATGACCGAAAAAGGGAGATGCAGTATAGGATACCATAATGAAGCAACTTACCAAATATCAAGTGGCTGTGATATCAAGTTGCAGAGAAAAATGTGATGAAAAATGTGTGACGGAAGGACAGACGAACAGACGGAATGACAGAAAGAGGTAAAACAGTATACCCCCTCCTTCGGAGCGGGCGTATTATCAGGGTTACTGTTATTTTACTGGCTGCCATTATTTCTACAATTTAAACACAACTAGAGGTACTGTGGCCTGGATGGCCACACAATGATACCCCCACTCCCCATTTCGAATTGGAAAACAGGAAGTAGACAGCAAATGTAAATCTATCTACAATATACTTGCAGTATGAGATATTGGTTTAAACTTCCATACAAAAAATAAGAAGTTACTGGAAATACTGATACAAAAAGTTATTACAATTGAAGAAATATCTCAAAAATTATGTAAGTCCGTAAACAGAAAGTGGATGTTCGGTAATACTTACTTGCTGTATAGGACATCATTCTATAAACTTGCTAAACTTGCATACAAAATTTCAAGTTGCAGTGATTAGTAGCTACTGAGAAAACTGTTACTTAAATTTTCTACAGTTGACAAAAGATCTCGAAAATTAACTAAGTTGGTAAACAGGAAGTAGATGTCCGGCAATCCTGAAATCGCTACTTGCGGAATAGGACATCATTCTTAACTTGCATACAAAATTTTAAGTTGCAGTGATAAGTAGTTACTGAGAAAACTGTTTTGAAAATTTTCTATGGTTGACACAAGATCTCGAAAATTAACTAAGTTCGTAAACAGGAAGTACATGTAGATGTCCGCCAATCTTGAAATCATTACTTGCGATAAAGGACATCATTCTTAACTTGCATACAAAATTTAAAGTTGCAGTGATGAGTAGTTTCTGAGAAAACTGTTACAAAAAAAATGTTTGCTCTCACAGACTGACAGACGGACAGAGTGAATCCTATATACCCCCCCTGAAATTCCTTCATGGGGGGTATAAAAATACAAAGAAGTTGATTACATTTGAAAAACTAAGAGCATGTTCCGTAACAAAATACGGCTTAAAGGTTAATTAAACTTTTGTGATATCATACACAATTTATCTTTACCTTTCAGGATGACAGGAAAATTAAATACAACCATTATTTGCACATTGTTTTTTTTTTTTTTTTTTTTTTGACAAAAAAGAAACATGATTCATCAATCAGTAAAAAAACATATATTTATTACTAAAAAAAACTGTGAGCAAAGCTCACTGATATATACCCCCGCTCCCCCATTTGATATTCAATTAAATTAAATTCTGAAATAGAAGATATGAATCTACATTATGTCACTAAGACTGTGTTAAAGTTTCATGAAAATATATTTAGTGGTTCAACAGGAGTTGCGGATAAGAGATGGGTACCTACTTGTAATGTACTGGCAAAGTCCATGTTTTGCTATGGGAAACAGAAAAAATCAATCAAATCAAATTCTGGAATAGGAGGTGTACATCTGCATTATGTCACAAGGACTGTTAAAGATTCATGAAAATCTATTAAGTGGTTCAGGAGGCGTAGCGGATAAGAGATGTATACCCCCTTGTAATATAATGGCAAAGTACGTGTTTTGCTATGGGAAACCCAAAAATCAATTAAATCAAATTCTGAAATAGAAGGTGCACATCTACATTATGTCACAAAGACTGTGTCAAAGTTTCATGAAAATCTATTCAGTGGTTCAGGAGGAGTAGCGGATAAGAGATGGGTACCCCTTGTAATGTAAAGGCAAAGTCCATGTTTTGCAATTGGAAACCCCAAAATTCGATCAAATCAAATTCTGAAATAGGATGTCACATTTACATTATGTCACAAAGACTCTGTTAAAGTTTTATGAAAATCTATTCAGCTGTTCAGGAGGAGTAGCGGATAAGAGATGCTTACCCTCAAGTGTAACAGACAGACGAACAGAAGTACGGAAAGACGGACAGAAGGACGGAAAGACGACGGAAAGACGGACAGAAGGACGGAAAGACGGACAGAAGGATCCTATCACTATATACCCCTGACTTTTCAAGCTGGGGGTATAATAAATGTGTTTTCAATAACAAGGAGTCTTGTGGCCTGATGGGCCACAAATAATGTAAGTCAATCGTGTAGAAAATGTAGGTCAAGGTGTCGTAATTTTGCCTAGATACTGACTTTCCACCAAAGATGCGTACACATGCACGGTTAAGTGATCTTACCATGTACAGTAACGATATTAACTTGGACATAAACTTGAATGTAAGTCAATCATGCAGAAGTTGACGGACAGACAGACGTACAAAGTGAAAACTTAGGACACCCGCATCTCGATGCAGGGCCCTAAAATCAAAGTTATCATCAAACAGGAAGTAGATGTGTTACATACTTGAAAAGAGGGGATACGATACAAATTGTCATACTTAAGCTTCAGACCAAATATCAAATTATTACTGCATACACAAGCTGAGAAATCCTTGACGAAAGATGTTCCAGACAGACGGACAAGGGTAAAACAGTAGACCGTCCTCTCCTACGGAGCGGGTGTATAATAAACACATGCAGATAAAAATAAAAAATGCATGAACTCATATTGACAAGTGATTGATATAAATATAAACAAAGTGAATGTCTATAGTTTGAAATTATTCAATGGCCTTTAATTGGATGTCTGTTAATACAGGCTAATACACCTTCGACATGCATTATTTGAAATGGCATACCTCTATTAAGGATAAAGTCAAACAAACTATACATTCCTATTAAACTTTCAATGTGAACTTCATTTAAAAGGGTCTGCTTTTACAAGACAGTCCTTTTTCACTTTGTGGGCAATACAAGAATAAAAAATAGTAATGGTGCATTTACTGCATTACATGATACCCCGCCACGTTTCACAAAATTTCTACGTTAAAAGGGGCATAACTCCAGAACTATATGTACCGATGAACCCAAAATAATACTTGGCCTGTGTTTTGTGGTATACAACTTACATACCAAGTTTGAAGACCTTGTGTTATTTCATTCACAAGTTATCAGTCGGAAACCCTAAAATTCGCAAAATTTCAAAGTTTCAAGGGGCATAACTCCAGAACCCCTTGGACCTCTGAACCCAAAATATGCCTTGACCTGAGTTTTGTGGTAAACAGTTTACATACCAAGTTTGAAGAACTTGTGTTATATTGTTCATAAGTTAGCAGTCAGAAACCCTAAAATTCGCAAAATTTCAAAGTTTCAAGGGGCATAACTCCAGAAGCCTTGGACCTCTGAACCCGAAATCGAACCTGACCTGAATTTTGTGGTAAACAACTTGCATACCAAGTTTGAAGACCTTGTGTTATTTCGTTCACAATTTATCAGTCGGAAACCTTCGGGGGACGGACGGACAGAGAGACAGACGGACGAACACACAACTGAGGGTATCACATAATACCTCGCCACTTCGTGTGGTGGGCACAAAAATGTGTCATCAATAACTAGAATACTGACAAAGTCAGAAAGGGCCCCACCCCTTGTGTGTCCCAAAAAACCTCACTGTGGAATTTCATGGAAAATAAGATTTTCCTCAAAAACAACAGAGAGCTTCCTTTGATCAGGACCAACCTTGTGTATATAATATAAATCCCTGATGGGAATTTTTATTTATTGTACGACATATAGCTAATTCTCAAAATATGCACTTTTTCATATAAAAATGAAGTTTTTTCCAAAAAATCATTTTCAGATTTTTCACAAAACAAAAGGGAGCTTCCTTTGGTTAAATTCAACCTTGAGTATCAAAATCATTAAAATACCTGAAGGCAATCTTGATTTATCTTACGACATAGAGCTAATTCTCAAAATATGCACTTTTTCATATAAAAATGAAGTTTTTTCCCAAAAATCATTTTCAGATTTTCCACAATAACAAAGGGAGCTTCCTTTGGTAAAGTTCAACCTTGAGTATCAAAATCATTAAAATCCCTGAAGGCAATCTTGAGTTATCGTACGACATAGAGCTAATTCTCAAAAGATGCACCTTTTCATATAAAAATGAAGTTTTTTCCCAAAAATCATTTTCAGATTTTCCATAAAAACGAAAGGGAGCTTCCTTTGGTAAAGTTCAACCTTGAGTATCAAGATCATTAAAATCCCTGAAGGCAATCTTGAGTTGTCATACGACATAGAGATAATTCTCAAAATATGCACTTTTTCATATAAAAATGAAGTTTTTTTCCAAAAATCATTTTCAGATTTTCCACAAAAACGAAAGGGAGCTTCCTTTGGTAAAGTTCAACCTTGAATATCAAATTCATTAAAATACCCGAAGGCAATCTTGAGTTATCATACGACATAAAGATAATTCTCAAAATATGCACTTTTTCATATAAAAATGAAGTTTTTTTTCCAAAAATCATTTTCAGATTTTCCACAAAAACGAAAGGGAGCTTCCTTTAGTAAAGTTCAACCTTGAGTATCAAAATCATTAAAATCCCTGAAGGCAATCTTGATTTATCGTACGACATAGGGCTAATTCTCAAAATATGCACTTTTTCATATAAAAATGAAGTTTTTCCATAAAAATCATTTTCCGATTTTCTTTAAAAACAAAAGGGAGCTTCCTTCACTCAAGTGCAACTTTGAGTGAAAAAATCATAAAATCCGTAAAGGCATTCTTGAGTTATCATACGACATAGAAAACGCTGACGGACGGACAGACGGACGGACGAGCGGACAGGCTGATTACTATAGGGCGCCGAATTTTCATGGCATAGCCCTAATTACTCAATGTTAACACTTATATGTCTGCTTAACTTTTATGAGACTTTTTCTTCTTTTCTGGGCAATACAAGACACAAAATGTGTCATAAATATTTAACTCGATGATAAATAACACTTTCAAATAAAACTTGTCTGCTTTTACGAGACTTTACTTCCCACTTTCTTGGCAATACAATAAACAAAACAAGTCATAAACATTTTACTTACTGAAAAAATTAAAATAACTCTTGCAAGAGAAAACTTATAAGTCTGCTTTTATGACACTTTCTTCTTCATTTTAATCTGAGCAATAGAACAAGCAAAATGTGTCATAAATATTTTATTCAATGATAAATTCATCAGCCAATGCACAAAAATTTCACGATTTAAAAGACCTGGTTTCACAGCCATGTATGGAAAACTGTATATCCAAAGAAGAAGAAGAAAAATCACGGTATCATCATCTTCCACATGATTTTTGTATCAGATTCAGATGTTTGTTTGTTATGACACGAGCAACCCAAACGAGAGAGCATATTTGAACATTAAAGAGCAGTCATTTATCGCAGAGAATGTAAAAACCGGTCAAATCTCTAAATTTGTCCACGCATGCAAACAGTATGTAATCATCGATGGTATACTGTATACCAAAAGAAGAGGGCGGTGGCTAGAGATCTAGAGAGGATAGCAGTATGAATAACACCTCAGTCTCAGATCGAGCTCCATATTTTGCATCCGTTTCACACTTATATCAATAATAATTGCGTTTACATCTTAAAAACCCCTGTGGACATAACACTATATATTACTACGATCGTAAGTGCAGATCTGTATGCAATGACTGTCAAAATAACAGAAGTTTTGGCGAAAACCTAAAAAAAAAGAAACCATGCTTACCGCTTCCAAAACCGGAAATGAAGTCACTTCGAAATATTGGGGTAAAACATTGTAAGTAGCCCCGACCTCAACAGGTAAAAAACGAGAACGATTTAAAAATTAAACAATTTTTTTAAAACAAATTTACTCACTGTTTTTTCAATACTGAGAACATTTAGTATTATTCTGATTTAGAAAATATTACCAACATTAGATTCAAATGCAACATATATACCAAGCATGCCTTTACAGTTAAGTAGCTCCGTGTTCGGGTGCACTCCAATGATGGAAAAAAGCTATCCATACTGTTACACATTATTAAAATGTATCACTTGTTCATAGCATCATAAAAACAATTTTGTTACTTAAATTCTTCAGTTAATTGAAATGGTTGTGGTGTTTTTGAGACAATATTAACTCCCTTTAATAAAATGGTGAAACTAAAAGACGAAATTTTAACTTTTATTGTGACAGATTCTACAGTTAGTTATACTTTATACAAACCTAGCAAAATATGTGAGATTTAATGATAACAGTGTTATGTTTGAACATTTATATATTTATAAACAGATGCAAATTTTCAGACTTTTTTATACTTTTTCTATGAAATGTTACTTTCAAAATATATTATGTTTTCAAAAAGATCTTCGAATTAGTTCTCATAAATGCACCACCACCTCCACAAGAGTACTCTGGTACATTAGTGAGAACTGGGAAACTGCAACATTTACAGTGACGATTGAGTCTTATTCTCTTGAGGAAAAGACATGCAGTCTAAAGGTGGAACATATAATGTGGTTGGGGCCTTGAGTCCTTCAAAGCCCTACTACAATTGAAAGGACAACACAGCAAGGAATTCAACTGCGAAGCCGCAAGACAGTCAGCATATACCAGGGAAGATCAACGTTCCTAAATTATATTCCATTGGAGTGAATGTCTTTCTAGGTTTAAAATGCTGCGAGAGACGTATACAGGTATTCAAGGCGATAAACCTCCTTAGTTTAAGTTATCTTTGAATGTCTTTTCCTTAGAGTCCACTATGAAAACTATGTTCCCTGCTGGTGGCAATTTTGGACAATGTAAAGACCTGCCTGAGATACTTTTTTGGGGGGGACCATCAAAGGACCATTGTGACTAAGTTTGGTTCTAATTGGATTGGTAGTTTCTTATACACACATGTATCTGTTAATATCGTGACGAAGTTTGGTTATAACTGGACAGGTACTTTCTGAGAGAGAGATCTGTGAATGTTTTTTTCCATATATATAGGGTCCAATGTTAAAACTATGTTCCTCGCTGGCGGCAAAATTGGATGAGGTACAGACCTGACGGATATCTTTTTTTGAAGGGACCATCTAAGGACCATTGTGACTAAGTTTGATTATAATTGGACTGGTACTTTCTGAGAAGATCTTTGAATGTACTTTCCCATAGGCTCCAATGTAAAAACTATGTTCCGCGCTGACGGCCATCTTGGATAAGGTACGGACCTGCCGGATACCCTTTTTTGGAAGGGACCATCTAAGGACCATTGTGACTAAGTTTGGTTATAATTGGACTGGTAGTTTCTGAGAAAAGATCTTTGAATGTACTTTCCCATAGGGTCCAATGTAAAAACTATGTTCCCCGCTGGCGGCCATCTTGGATAAGGTACGGACCTGCCAGATACCTTTTTTGGAAGGGACCATCTAAGGACCATTGTGACTAAGTTTGATTATAATTGGACTAGTAGTTTCTGAGAAGAAAATCTTTGAATGTATTGTCCCATACTAAAAATGAAACATAAAATTAAGCAGAATATTTTTTTTCTAAAATTACAGTATTCTTGTTTGGTTTCCATGGCAACCTAAGAATCCACCATCCATTACAACCCATAACAGAACACCATTCAAAAAAAATTTGGGCAGGGGTTCCCCTTATAATCAAGGTAATACATATTGCTGAAATTAAATCATTCAGACCACAAATCAAATAAAAATTCAAAAATTTTGGCAGAGGTTCTAATTGGACTAGTAGTTTCTGAGACGAAGATCTTTGAATGTCTTTTCTATAGGGTCAGATGTTAAAACGATGTTCCCCGCTGGCGGCCATCTTGGATGATGTACGGATCTGTCGGATACCTTTTTTGGATGGGACCATCTAAGGACCATTGTGACTAAGTTTGGTTATAATTGGG
>MJUU01067352.1:45970-63700 GCA_002080025.1 Modiolus philippinarum | reverse complement strand
CCGCTGGCGGCCATCTTGGATGAGGTACGGATCTGTCGGATACCTTTTTTCGGAAGGGACCATCTAAGGACCATTGTGACTAAGTTTGGTTATAATTGGGCTTGTAGTTTCTAAGAAGAAGATCTTTGAATGTCTTTCCCATAGGGTCCAATGTTAAAACTATGTTCCGCGCTGGCGGCCATCTTGGATGAGGTACGGATCTGTCGGATACATTTTTTGGATGGGACCATCTAAGGACCATTGTGACTAAGTTTGGTTATAATTGGGCTGGTAGTTTCTGAGATCTTTGAATGTCTTTTCCCATAGGGTCCAATATTAAAAACATGTTCCCCGCTGGCGGCCATCTTGGATGAGGTACGGATCTGTCGGATACCTTTTTTGGAAGGGACCATTGTGACTTAGTTTGATTATAATTGGACTAGTAGTTTCTGAGAAGAAAATCTTTGAATGTATTGTCCCATACTAAAAACGAAATATAAAATTAAGCAGAATACTTTTTTTTTCTAAAATTACAGTATTCTTGTTTGGTTTCCATGGCAACCTAAGAATCCACCATCCATTACAACCCATAACAGAACACCATTCAAAAAAATTTGGGCAGGGGTTCCCCTTATAATCAAGGTAATACATATTACTGAAATTAAAACATTCAGACCACAAATCAAATAAAAATTCAAAAATTTTGGCAGAGGTTCTAATTGGACTAGTAGTTTCTGAGACGAAGATCTTTGAATGTCTTTTCCATGGGGTCAGATGTTAAAACGACGTTCCCCGCTGGCGGCCATCTTGGATGATGTACGGATCTGTCGGATACCTTTTTTGGATGGGACCATCTAAGGACCATTGTGACTAAGTTTGGTTATAATTTGGCCGGTAGTTTCAGAGAAGATCTTTGAATGTTTTTTCCCATAGGGTCCAATACTAAAACTATGTTTCCCGCTGGCGGCCATCTTGGATGAGGTACCGATCTGTCCGATACCTTTTTTGGATGGGACCATCTAAGGACCATTGTGACTAAGTTTGGTTATAATTGGGCTGGTAGTTTCTAAGAAGAAGATCTTTGAATGTCTTTCCCATAGGGTCCAATGTTAAAACTATGTTCCGCGCTAGCGGCCATCTTGGATGAGGTACGGATCTGTCGGATACCTTTTTTGGATGGGACCATCTAAGGACCATTGTGACTAAGTTTGGTTATAATTGCGCTGGTAGTTTCTGAGAAGAAGATCTTTGAATGTCTTTTCCCACAGGGTCCAATTGTTAAAACATGTTCCCCGCTGACGGCCATCTTGGATGAGGTACGGATCTGTCGGATACCTTTTTTGGATGGGACAATCTAAGGACCATTGTGACTAAGTTTGGTTATAATTGGGCCAGTAGTTTCTGAGAAGATCTTTGAATGTCTTTTCCCATAGGGTCCAATGTTAAAACTATGTTCCCCGCTGGCGGCCATCTTGGATGAGGTTCGGACCTGCAAGATATAATTTTAAAGGGAACTATCCAAGGACTATTGTGACCAAATTTGGTTCCAATTGGCCCAGTGGTTTCAGAGGAGAAGATCTTTGAATGAAAAATTTACGCCGGACGGACGGACGACGGCATAGCCAGGTGAGCTAAAAAATTACATATTACAATATTCCAAGTAGAATCGGTTTTCGAGTCAGCACCGAAGCACTGACTACTGGGCTGGGCTGGTGAATACCCTCGGGGACTACCAGCAGAGGCATTGACCCAGTGGAAACAAATAACGAAATACCGAAGTTACTGTGAATTTAGTTTCTGCATATGCGCATTTCGACAAATTATGTGTCTTCAGTGCAGATAAAAACCAAACGTTAGGAAGACCATCAATTCAAAGATGTTTAAAAACTGATAGAGAACAAATAACCAATATGATCTAAATGTAAAGCCAAAATCAGCTAAAGACAGAGCTTTGCATGAGGTAAATACTAGTTAGTACAGTACAGTTTATCTAAATTTGCTTCGATAGTTTCAGAGCAGATGTTGAAAATGATGTCTTTCCCATATGGTCCAGTGTTAAAACTAAGATCCGCGCTGGCGGCCATGTTTGTTATTGAATCGGAACGAAATAGCAATCTTTGTGAAGGACCTTCCATACATCATTCCTGTAAAGTTTGGTTGAATTTGCTTCGGTGGTTTCAGAGAAAAAGATGAAAATGTAATTTTCCCATAGGGTCCAATGTTAAACTATGTTCCGTGGTGGCCGCCATATTTTTTATCGGATCGGAACGAAATTGGCAATCTTTGTTCAGGACTTTTACTACATCATTCCCGTAAAGTTGTTAAAGTCAATTTCAAACCCCACATATTTGAGGTAAATTTAAAAGTTAAGAAGGGGCATAACTCCTGCAAAAATTTTTAACCAGGACTCATCTTACAACTCACTTGAGGTATTCGTCAACTAAAAGCACTGTATAAATATTATCCTAATCCAATGAGAAATAAATTTGCTAGAACGCTTACAAGTATATTTTGTCAATTTTATCTGATAAAGCATCCCTATAAAGTTAGTGGTTTTAGATGAAAGATGAAAATGTTAAAAGTTAACGGACGGATATTGAATGACGGACGCCAATTGATGGCAATAGCTCACACTGAATTTTATTATTAGGTGAGCTTATAAAAACTTCTTACCATTATAAATGCAGGGGAAATAACGTGGACAAACTATATACCCACTGTGTTCGGATGGACTGACAGATCATAAAATGATCATGATTTCACATTTGTACCTTTTACCATTTCTGAGATAAATGTGACGAAAAATTACTTTTATGATACAAGAGTCAAAATAGACTAAGTCAGTAAACAAGAAGTAGTATTCTAATGGATCCAAAAATGCATCTTACAACATGACATGACTATACAAATTGTGACAAATTTAAGATCTGTATCACTTGGCACTGAAGAGAAAACTTTGACAAAAAATTATTCTATAATGCTAAAAGAGACAAATTTGACTAAGTTGGCAAACAAGAATTAGCATTCCAGTTGGTCAAAAAAATGCATCCAACAATATGGCATGACTATACAAAGCTTGTGACAAAATTTCAGATCTATATTATATAACACTGCAGATAAAACTTTGACGAAAAATTACTACATGTATATATTGCTGCAAGCGTCAAAAGCTGACCAAGTCGGTAAACAGAAAGTAGTATCCGTATAGGTCTAAAAACGCATCCAAGATATGGCAAGATCGCTTCTAACAAAATTTCAGATCTGTATCTTTCACCATTGCTGAGATAAATGTGACCAAAACTTACTATACAAGAGCTGTCGCTGAATGGCAGCGAGTTGTACCCCCGCTCATTAAACCCTGAATCAATACGGTAATGCTAAATTAAGTGTGTGTGAACATAATACAGGTCTGGACACAGTACAAGTTTGGACACAATACAAGCATTGGCATAGTTGCATTGATAAATAAAGATATCGTTAAACAGGGAGTAGATGAATTATGGAGATATGATATAGGTATTCCAACGAAGAATTCTGTAAGTTTTATGATTTGTCAATTTTCATTGCACAAATACAAAATGATGACATGGTGCATGAAGACGCACGATAAGTGTTGTATTTAAATTACAACTCATACTTTTCAGCTGCAAATAAATTCATGATTGCACGTAGGTTCACGGCAATTTTAGCTTGTTTTTGCAATTTTCCTGATTTTTCTTCGTTGTTAATCTCAATTAGTGGGTATAGCGCCACAACTCCAAATAATTTTGAACCAGTTTTTCCTTAGCTCCCAAAAAGACTGGTATTTGCGAAGAGAAAAACTACCGGAAGTGGAAATAAAGAGCTACGATGAGCGCAGCATGATACGACCGCAGCATGTAAAACACTGAAATTTGAACCATTGTGATTCAAAATGAATGAGGACACAGTAATTAATGGACACAATAAAGAGCTTGACTCAGCAATTAGCTGCACACAAACTAAGGAAAAATTAAAATCAGTCCTTATAATTCCTTATATATATCGGAAATGGCAAGACGCATGTCAAATTTGTCAGCATACTACTTTAACTATACAAGAAAAGGAATCCGAAGAAAGGAACGTTTCCCATTAAAACCCAACTAGAGGTACTGCTAAACGCAGGAGGGCCCCGCAATAGGCAGTCACTTCCTTTGTACCAAATTATCAACATTTGTTTAATGAAAATATTTTAAAATAAAAAGTTAAAAAGTATCGGCAAATAGGATGTAGTGGCACAGCAGACCTGAAAATAGCTTACAGAATACAACTCATCATCATGAGGATTTACACCAAATATCAAATAATTCCCAGTTGTAGAGGCCAAGAAAACTTTGACTAAAATTTTCATCCATAGAGTGGTACAATAAAAAGTTATTTCGGCAAACAGGAAGTAGTGGCATGGCGAACCTGAAAATAGCTTACACGATACAACTCATCATCATGAAGATTTACACTTAATATGAAATCATTCCTACATGTAGAAGCCCAGAAAACTTTGACGAAAAATTTTCATCCATAGAGTGGTATAATAAAAAGTTAAAGTATCGGCAAACAGGAAGTAGTGGCATGGCAAACCTGAAAATAGCTTACACGATACAACTCATCTTCATAAAGCTTTAGACTAAATATCATATCATTCCCAGTTGTAGAAGCCTAGTAAACTTTGACGAAAAATTTTCATCCACAGAGAGGTATGATAAAAAGTAAAAGTATCAGCAAACACGAAGTATTGGCACGGCAAACCTGAAAATTGCTTACACGGTACAACTCATCATCATAAAGCTTCAGACCAAATATGAAATCCTTCCCACCTGTAGAAGCCAAGAAAACTTTGAAGAAAAATTATCATCCATAGAGTGGTATAATAAAAAGTTAAAGTATCGGCAAACAGGAAGTAGTGGCACGGCAAACCTGAAAATTGCTTACACGGTACAACTCATCATCATAAAGCTTCAGACCAAATATGAAATCATTCCCACATGTAGAAGCCTAGAAAACTTTGACGAAAAATTCTCATCCATAGAGTGGTTTAATAAAAAGTTAAAGTATCGGCAAACATGAATTAGTGGCACGGCAAACCTGAAAATTGCACACCCGGTACAACTCATCACCATAAAGCTTCAGACCAAATATGAAATCATTCCCACATGTAGAAGCCAAGAAAAATTTGACGAAAAATTTTCATCCATAGAGTGGTATAATAAAATGTTAAAGTATCGGCAAACACGAAGTAGTGGCACGGCAAACCTGAAAATTGCTTACACGGTACAACTCATCATCATAAAGCTTCAGACCAAATATGAAATCATTCCTACCTGTAAAAGCCCAGAAAACTTCGACCAAAAAATTGTTGACGGACAGACGGACGGACAGACAGACGGACGGACGGACGGACAGACAGACGGACGGACGGACAAAGTGAAAACTATAGGGCACCCGCATCTCGATGAGGGGCCCTAATAAAAAAACAAAAATTTCATTTATTTCAAAAATTGATTGCAATTTTGGCCCCTTTGACCCCTTGTAGCGCGGAAACGGTAAAAGCTACGCCGAATCTGTTGCTATACTACTGAATGCTTATATTAAGAGAAATCCAAAGAAAAAAAATCCCATCAAAATCCAATGAAAAATAAAAAACTTAGGTAATCTGCAAATTTGCAATTTTGTTCCCATTCGGCCCCTCATAGCTTGGAAAAGAAAAAGTTGTCAAAATCTGATGGTGCAGCTCTATATTTATTTTCAGGAGGAATCCATTGCAAAAAACTGCATCAAAATCTGATTAAAAATTAAAAAGTTGAAATTTTTGAAAATCCCCCCCCCTTTGGGCCCTATTTATCTCGTGAACGGTACATGCCACGTAAAAATCCTTTGACATACTACTGATAGGAAATTTAATTAGGAATATACTGAAAGAAACCCCATCAAAATCCAATAAATAATAAATATTCTACAGCCAAATATGTGACAACACCCAATTTTCCCCTTTTTGCCCCTTTACTCAAAATGGGAGGGGCCAAAATGACCATAACCCCTCCTAGCTTTCCTTTTGTGCCAAGGAACACGGTGTTAAAATTTCATAAGGATTGGTCAACTGAAACTAAAGTTATTGACCAAAATCAAAAGTGTCTACAGACGACGCCGACGCCGGACGACAACGACGCCAGAACAACGAGGATGATGACGACGACAGCGCCATACCATTATACGACCTCAAATTTTGCGGTCGTATAAAAATGTTATTTTTTAATTATGCTAATTTATCCTATATCTAAATTTTGGGGGGAATTAAAAGATCAACTTCTTATTATTGAAGCAGATAACTATCTTTTTGCACCGTTATATTCATTAAATGCGAACATTCATTTTTTTCGTTGGAGTAACTACATGATACAGCTCATCATACTAAAGCTTAAAACCAAATAACTAATCATTACTACATACACAAGCTGAGATATCCTTGACAAAAATTTCAATATATGGTTATAATAGGAACAAACAAAGTATTTTTAGTATTTTCAACCATAAGGCCGATGCCACTGCTGGTGGACCGGAGGTCCCCGAGTGTATTCACCAGCCTGATAGTCAGACTTGTCTGACATGAAAATTTTACCTTGTGTGTTATAGAAATTTACTGCTTTTATCAAAATTAAAACCACTTAAAATACTGAGGCTTCATTCCGTGTACGGCACTCGGTGGATGTCCTTGGTACTGGATTTGGCTTCCTATTTCGAAATTTTTGGAAATTACTTTTTTTTTCTTTTTTGACTACTTTTGGATTATGGCTTTCCATATTATCGGATTTTAATGCTGCTGATGAGAGGTTACTCCTTGAAACATGTGTACAGCATAACGAAATTTACTGTTTTTTTATGCAACTTCGGTATTTTTAGTATCATCATCAAACAGGAAGTATATGAGTTACGGACTTGAAAATGGGAGGCACAGTACAACTCAAGATTATAAAGCTTTAGACCAAATAACAAATAATTACTACATACATAAGCTCAGAAATCCTTATCGATACATTTCAATCTATGGCTATAATTGGAAAACAATCAAAGTTATTGTCAAACTGGAAGTAGACCAGTTAGGGACTGGAAGAAGACCAGTTAGGGACTGGAAAAGGGGAGACACTATACAACCATGAAAACACATCATACTAAAGCTTCAGACCAAATATCAAATCATTATTACATACACAAGCCGAGAAATACTTGACGAAAAATGTCCAATATATGGCTATTATGGGAAAAATCAAAGTTATAGTCAATCAGGAAGTAGTAGACTAGATAAGTTACAAACTTGAAAAGGGGAGACATGATATTACTCATCATTCTCAAGCTATAGACCAAATATCAATTCACTACTATACACACAAGCTGAGAAATCCTTAATGAAAAAATTCAACATCATATGGCTTTAAGGGAAAAAATCAAAGTAATTTTCAAACAGGAAGTAGATGAGTTACAGACTTGAAAAAGGGAGACATGAAACAACTCATCATACTAAAGTTTCCAACCAAATATCAAATCATTACTACACACACCAGCTGAAAATCCTTGATGAAAGATGTTCTGGACAGACGGACAAGGACAAAATAGTATTCCACCTCTCCTACGGTGTGGGGGTATAATAATAACCAGTAACAGAAATATAGGACATTTTGTATTGTTTTTGATAGGAATTTTTTTGGGGTGCCATGATAAATTCCGAATAAAAAAAAACAGGTTACATGATCCTACCATGTAGAGTGACTGAGATCTGAACTTGTCCAAAAACTTGAACATAAATCACTCATGCGTAAAATATAAGTTAAAGTGACCTATTTTTGATTGGATGCTGAGGTACCATTAGGGATGCATGCCTATGCAAGGTTACATTACCCTACCATGTATAGTGACCGAGATCTGAACTCTTCATAAAACTTGAATGTAATTCAATCAAGTGGAAAGTATAGGTCGTGACATTAATTTGCCTGGATGCTGATCTATCATCAGAGATGGATGCATATGCAAGGTAACATCAACTTACATGATCCTTCCATGTATAGTGACTGATAACTGAACTCCTCCGAAGACTTGGATGTAAATCAGTCAAGCTGAAAATATAGGTCATAGTGACCTAATTTTGCTTGGATGCATATCTACTATCAGAGTTATATGCATATGCAAGGTTACATGATCCTACCATGTATAGTGACCGTCAATCAAGCGTTAACATAGGTTAAAGTGACCGTATTTTGCCTAGATGCTCACCTACCATCAGGGATGCATGCATGTGAAAGGTTACATGATCTTACCATGTAAAGTGACTGAGATCTGAACTCGTCCGAAAACTTGAATGTAAATCAATCAAGCATAAAATATAGGTCAAAATGACGTAATTTTGCCTGGATGCTGACCTACCATCAGAGTTGCATGCATGTGCAAGGTTACACTGTCCGACCATGCATAGTGACTGAGATCTAAACTCGTCCAAAAACTTGAATGTAAATCCATCAAGTGTAAAATATAGGTCAGAGAGACCCAATTTTTTTGGAGGCTGTGAGATTGAGGCAAACTAAAAATGCCCTATAGTCCATAATTACATGTACTGGTACATGTATATCAAGTGTATTCTGACCTTCAATATAAACTCCGTTTTACAACACACTGTATCAGTTGTGCTAGGTTAGTTTTACATTTACCCTTCTCATGAAAGTTGTCTTTACATTTATTGCAAGCATTTATATTGCTTTGACCATCTTAATACTCTATAAATAAATGTACACATAGCATTCAGTTTTTCGTGATCAAGTTCTTCAACTCCATCTTTAAAAATAGTTAAGGAGATCTGAGTTGTACTTGCAAAATGTATGACTCCTTGATTTTTTATCATCACAGAAAGCTGATATGTCCTTGGTGAAATCACCATGCCAAAGACAACATCTTGGAAGAAGAGTTTAGATAACATTTGTTTTACATTTTGCTCAAACCCCTGCTGCTCCTCGTGTGATGCTTTTAATGCAACAACTAACGGGAATAATCCTGGAAAATCTTTAAGTAAAACACAAAAGTCTGGCACAACTGTTTGCCTTGATACTCTGTTGCCTGCACTACCTACTGATCCTTCAGACAGTCCAGATGATTCAAGACTTGAAGATGACAGATTGATGTTTGACGGGTTGCTTCCATCTGGAGTTAAGGGTGCATTGTATATCCTCTGTGTAATTGGGTTATCTGAATCACCAGACATTGTTTCAACTGAAGTATTTGTACTGCAATGAAGAGCTGGCGCCAGACAGAGAAAATCAACCGATGACAGCTCATTCGAAGTCTTAAGGAGGGCCTGAATCAACACTGTCATCCAATGCTTTGCTAAACCATTGTTCATATCACATTTTAGTGCTGCTCCAAAGGCTGACAAGTACAATCTCTGCTCTGAAAAAAGCAACATGTACATGTAATTACTAATTTAACAGACAGGACATATCCCTAACAAGAGCTCGGTTGGCTGTAAATCTGATCATAAGATGATAATCACAATACAATTTTAAACTTGTAGAAGACCTTTTAATAGATAACAAGAGCTGTCGCCGAATGGCAGCCGCCCGTACGAAAATTTTACTCGGATTCTGCCTAATTTTAACAGGAATCCAGGCGGAAACCGCTTAAAAATTGTGAAAGTTAGACGGAATTAAGGCGAACATGGAAATCAGCAAAAAAGTACGTCTAAATTACGTCTAAGCTTAAGACAGATTCAGGCTGAAACCACTTAAAAATTGTTACCTTTGGACGGACTTTAGGTGTACATGGAAATCTGAAAAAATCCGTCTAGATTCTGTCTAAGCCTTAGGCGTATTATTTTTAAATTCCTGCTACTGATGAAAAGGAAGTGGTCTTTGCACATGTGCAGAACCTCAAAAATTTGAGCCAAAATGAAATCATTTTGCAAACATGGGAGAGGAAAAACAATGTTATTTTGAGGATTCTAGAAACAATTTATGGAAAATGCAATGATTCTTTAGAAGGTAATTGATTATGTTAACAATGTTTAAGAATATTATATCATTTTATCACCAAACACTTTGATTTTTTGATGACTAACCATTTCTTTTAGAAAAAGGGGGATCCCAGTGCCAGAGTTATAGTATATAAAAATATGAAATATTTTGTCTTTCTATAAAATAATTTATTTGCTTTGTTTTAATTAAGTTATTTTAAACATGATTAGTTGCAGTGGGGTTTAAGATTGCTGGAGTAGTGGAAATAAAATATGATTAAAAGTGGGGGGTTTACTTGTTTACTAAAGGAAGGTTTACTGTTTAACATTGGATGAGTTGTAAATTGTCTTTTAGGACACAATGTTGAATGGTCAAGGTACAAATTTATATATTTTACCTAATGCATTGTTTGTTCATTCAAAATCCAGGGGAGATAATTAGATTCTACACTTTCATGCATAGATCTATGTTGTTTATATTGCCAATAGAACTTCAATTAAATTTTAAGGAAAGGTAGCACAACTTCCAAATGTAATCTTATATGACTTCTGAAACTCCGTTAAACATTATAAATAGTAATTAGGATAGTTGTAAAGTGGTAAAATGATCCAATTTACAGGTTATATTAACAGTGATGTATTGCAATAAGTATAATATATTTGTAGCATTAGAAAATGATTTTCAAATTCTAACAATAGAAATTCCAAGATGAAAAGTTCTTAAGGGGGATCTGCCTTTAATATCCGCCTGGAATCCGTCTAAAGTCCAGGCGGATTTAGTCATCATTAGGAGAACTCATTTGCATATTCCGCCTAGTTCTGCCTTACCTTAGGCGGACTCATTTAAATATTTCGCATCGAATTCCACCCTGATTCCGCTTGGTTTCCGCCCTGATTCTGTCTTATTCTTCTGCAGTCTTTTAATAGACCGGTTAAGCTGAATCCGTCTAAATTGTCTGCCTGGAATCCGTCTTAATTCCAAGCGGAAATTTCGTACGGGCAGTTATACCCTCGCTCTTTTACCCTGAATCAATCCGGTAAATGCAAAATTAAGTGTGTGTGGACACAATACAAGTGTGGATAAAATACAAGCATTAAAACAGTTGCAGAGAAAAATAAGACGTAAATACTGTTAGAAGGATGGACATGAAGAGAAAAATATGTTAAGTCTGTAAACAGGAAGTAGTATTTCAATATCGCTGAAAGGGATCGAGACACGGTATAGTACCCCAAAATGAAGTCCATGCCAAATTTCAGCAACTGCATGTCACAGCCAAATGGCTGTGACATGCAGTTGCTGAGAAAAGTGACAAAAAAGTCCCATTTTTGAAAATTAAGGTAAATTTGGGGATCCATAAACCGGTTTAACCCTACTGCTGGCTTTTGCTAGTGCTGGTACCAAGTCCCGCTGTCCAGAGTTCCTACTGATGTGTACGTTTGTCTTTTGTGTTTTATTTGTTTTTTTTTTCTTATGCAGTTCCTTGGTGCAATTTGGCATTTGACTGAGTTTTTCGGCCATTGTAGGTGTTATCCTATTTATTCTATACAACAGCCTTAAAATTGGTATGCCTTGTAAAGGATCCATAACTGATATTGTGCGCAAAATGTCAATAGGTTGTTATTTGCAGTCGTAGACAAAAATGTGATGGAAAATATTCCAATTGCCCTTAAATATTGAAAAATACACTAAGTAATTAATCAGGAAGAAGATGTGAGTAAAATATATACAATATTGGATGTCCTTATGCCTGCTGTCAGATTTCAAGAAGGTGCAATTCATACTTGTAAAGAAAACTGCACGAAATATTTGTAACGGACAGACAAACAGAGAAACCGACAGAGGTAAACCAGTATACCCCTCTCCTTCGGAGTGGGTCATTATAAAAGTTGGTTTTAATCAATAACAGTTCTTTTAATTTTATGCCAGAAGCAATAGAAATCACCAGACATGCCAGATCACAACCAATCATGTCGGTACATGTCTTTAAATCCCTCATGGCAAATATTTGGTACCTGGCATTTGAAAATGAAAAATCACATCTTGGGCTCTAAATTTCTAGAAATGGTGACAGAAATAAAACTTTGAAGATTTTTCTGGCAACATTTTTTGTCTGTCCAAAACAGATAGTGGGCAGGGTCCATAAATCGGTTTGTCTAAGAATTCTTTTCACAACACTAGTAGCTACTAGCTATATTTTTGCTATATACAGGCCTATGACTGTAAATTCTGTTAACAAGAGGTGTGTTTTTGATACAAAAATGAATGTCTCTCCCTCCATCCCCCGATACATATCTGGCTAGACAATATGCACAACAAGGCATGAAGGTCAACAATCCTGTGAAGTTTGGTTGAATATCCAATGAAATGGAGATGTCGGAGGACTGGCGTCCACAAACTTAATTTTGCAAAATTCTAAGTCAAAAAGGGGTATAACTCCCACAAAAATTAGCCAATCAATATGGCGAGACAATATGCTCAGCTACGCATGATGGTCAACAATCCTATGAAGATTGGTTGAAATCCGATGAACGATGAAGGATAGGAGAATTGGCGTCCAGAAACTTAATTTTGCAAAATGCTCTTAATTTTGAAAGATCTAGGAGAATTGGCGTCCAGAAACTTAATTTTGCAAAATTCACTTAATTTTGCAAAATTCTAAGTCAAAAAGGGGCATAACTCCCACAAAAATTACATGTTCAATCTGGCGAAACGATATGCACAAGAGGCATGATGGTAAAAAATCCTGTGAAGTTTGGTTGAAATTCCATGTAAGATGAAGGAGAACTGGCATCCACAAACTTTGTGATGGACGGACTGACGACAGATGGAAAAGACAAAAACAATATGTCTCCCCTCTTAGATGGGGAAGACATAATAATCTAAAGGATGAGCCCGTTTGGCAGACAATTCTTTTGTTCAGATAAATTAATTCTCTTTGTATTATTAAACTTACCCAGAGTTATTCGCGTCTCCCCCTTTAGAGGGGGAGACATAATAATCTAAAGGATGAGCCCATATTGTATTCTTAAACTTACCCCTACCCAGTGTTATTCATCTCGGTAAGGTGTGTTATTTTCACTTGCATGACTTAGGGAGTTATTATCTCATTAAGGCTATAATAAATAATAGATTCTCATCCATTTTTTCTCAATATTTGGGGTTGGCCGGTAAATTTTATTATCCCCCGCTTAGCGAAAGCGGAAGGATTATGTAAAGCAGTCCGTCCGTATGTATGTACGTACGTACGTACGTGCATTTGTAATGCTCCCCGATAGCTCTGGAAATATAAGAGATTCAAATTTGAAACTCGGCACCATGCTAGAGTATGATCATAAGTAGCGCACTGTGGATTCGGAATTTAGGTCAAATGCCCTAGGGGCAAATTATGGGCGAAAACAAATCTTCGCGATATCCAATAATTGAAGAAATTTCCAAGGCCACACTAGAGATGTCAAATTATTAATCTCCTACTCATATTATTAATTTTTATTATTTAAGACTGACCCGCCAAGATTAATAATGACCCACTAAGATTAAGAGTGACCAACTGAGATTAAAATACTTTTGCTCTTAGGATGGATAAAACTTGGAGTGTCAAATTATTAATCTTGGCGGGTCACTCTTAATTTCAGAGGGTCAATTATTAATCTTAGTGGGTCAGTCTTAATCTTCGGGGGTCAGTATTATTCTCCTACTCAAATTATTAAAAAGTAATAATATGACAAGGAGATTAATAATTTGACATCTCTAGTGCCATTTAGATATGGACTCACATATTATGTAGCAACTTCATAGAGGGTGTCGGAACTTTGGTATGACCCCTGAAGGCATGGCCTCTAGGGGGTCCAAAAAACGAAAAAATCGATTCCGCTGGAACTCCTCTTACACCTTTAATCTCAGAAACCTTGTAACTAGAAGTGGGAACAGTCGCAAACGACAGCTAATCCCCTCGCCCGCTGTCAAGAAATAATAACCTTAATGTAATCTAAATATATATGAACGTCTAAGGTATATTCACTGAACATTGAGTTCATTGATGTGTAACATGTAGTATCTCAGGTATAAATATTTATGGAAACTTTAACCCAAGTCTGTCAAGTGTAAAATGTACTGTACAGCTCACATGGAAAACGCAAAATCCTAGTTGTCATCACGGACAAATTTTGCCAAACGTGGAATTCCACCGCGATCTTGAACGTGGACAACCTAATTGAGAACGTGAACAAAATATTTACCTGTGTGGACCCCTCGTGACATCGTGTTGAACGTGGAATCATCGCGGGTCAGCATCTAGAAATCATTGTGTTGTCGTGAAAAATATAATTGAAAATATTGAGCTTAATGTCAACAAATGACCATTTCCCCAAAATTATCATAATCAGAAAGTTTGACAGGTTGAAGTTATATAAATATAATTTTCTTTGACAACCAATGTTCCCATGCAGATCGTCAAGTTATTTTAGAATTACGATATTTGCAAGCCTAATTTTTTTGTTTGTCTCGTTGGCGTTGCCGTGAAAATAAGCATGAATATTCTGTCAAACCACTGTTCTTTCAAATATTTTCAAGCGGAAATTTACGTAGATGGAAATTAAAATATTCACTGTCAACAACAAGAATCCCTCGGCGTCGTCTAGTTGCGTAATTGTCATTTGTCAGGTCTCAGATTTATAACTTTTATCAAAATATTCTTTCAAAAATTGTTGTCTATGAAATCTTTATCATAAATAGCTTAAAATTTAAAATAAAGCCTGGATATAGCACATAAAGCAGGAGTGCTTTCGGAAGCCATTAGATAGGCACTAGGTAATTTTCTAAAAATAGAACAAAAACCGGCCAATGAAAAAAATCAATATCTCAGGTAATATGAATACAAATTAGGTAGAGGCGCTCTTTCAACAATTATTGAAGCATGCTTTTGATAACAAATACATATCTAGGAATGTTGAATGTTTTATTTATTTTTTTACATGCATTTGGTTTCCGTTTATAATGAACTACGATACGACTGGGACAAATAATGTTAGTCCCATGGTGTAAATATTCCTGGGTTTGTATGTTTGCAACGAAATCAAACATGTTAGTCCAAGGATGTAAATATTCCTCGATTTTTATGTTTGCAATGAAATCAAACATATGTACATCTAATATTTCCTCGGTGTGGCCGCGATGGTTCCACGAGGATTCCGTTTTCAAAAATTTGTCCACGTTGGGTCACGTAATTTAAGGTGGAAGTCCGCGATCGTCCACCCTGCTACACGGACTTGGCTAATCAGTCCACGTCGCGAAAATCCACCCAAAAACAAGGACTTTGCGTTCATCCGTGTGAGCTGTACAGTAGGTCAAAGTGACCCGATTATCATCTGAAGCTTCTCCACTCTCCAAGATGCATCCACTGACCCAAGATAATTGATGTGACTTATATGTAGTATCTCAGACATAACCCTTACTGCAAACTTTAACCGAATCATTGAAGCATTAAATGTAGGTCAGAGTGACCCAATTATCATCTGAAGCAGCATCACTTTCCAAGACGCATCCACTGACCAAAGATGATTGATGTGCCACATGTAGTTCCATAGATATGAACCTTAACGCAAGTTTTAACCAAGGTCATTGAAGCATAAAATGTAGGTCAGAGTGACCCAATTATCATCTGAAGCAGCATCACTCTACAAGGCGCATCCACTGACCAAAGATGATTGATGTGCCACAAGTAGTTCCTCAGATATGAACCTTAATGCAAACTTTTACCGAGGTCATTGAAGCATAAAATGTAGGTAGGGGTGACCCAATTATCATCTGAAGCAGCTTCACTCTCCAAGACACATCCACTGACCAAAGATGATTGATGTGCCACAAGTAGTTCCTTAGATATGAACCTTAACGCAAACTTTAACCAAGGTCATTGAAGCATAAAATGTAGGTCAGAGTGACCCGATTATCATCTGAAGCAGCATCACTCTCCAAGGCGCATCCGTTGACCAAAGATGATTGATGTGCCACATGTAGTTGCTCAGATATGAACCCTAACGCAAACTTTAACCAAGGTCATTGAAGCATAAAATGTAGGTCAGAGTGACCCAATTATCATCTGAAGCAGCATCACTCTCCAAGACGCATCCACTGACCAAAGATGATTGATGTGCCACAAGTAGTTCCTTAGATACATTTGTATGAACCTTAACGCAAACTTTAACCAAGGTCATTGAAGCATAAAAGGTAGGTCAGAGTGACCCAATTATCATCTGAAGCAGCATCACTCTCCAAGGCGCATCCACTGACCAAAGATGATTGATGTGCCACATGTAGTTCCTCAAATATGAACCTAAACGCAAACTTTAACCTGAGGTGGGACGAACTTACGGACACTCGGACGGACGGACGGACGGACGGACGAACAGACGGACGGGCGAGATGCTATATCCCCTCCCCAACTCTGTTGGGCGAGGGGATAAAAAAGGGAATAAGTAGCATTATAAAAGTTGTCTGTGCCGAAGGTTTGGGAATTTTTGAAATTTGCCCTCAGGGCGGAAAAATGAGCGAAAATGTATTTCGAGATATCCAGTAATAAGCGAAATCTTCTGAAGTATTCATGTTTGGAAGCTGAAACTTTGTATGCAAGTTCGAATATATGCATCTCATTTACTGATGATAGCGGACTTTTGGTATGACCCTGGGGGCATGCCCCTAAGGGGCCAAAAAATGTTAAACAATTAGTACTCATCAGAACAACTGGAACTCTATGTATAATTTCGATTTTGTGGTTTATATTTTCATGAGGAGTTATTGTAATTACTCTTTGAATACGTTCTAAGCTTTTGGAATTTAGACCCCGGTGCCAAATTTGGTAAATTTCCTGAAAATGTCAAAGACTAATAATTTTTGAAATTTCAACATGAAGTTTTATAATTAAGCAATATTTTAATTTCATCAGCTAGTATGAACACTAGGATTCCAAAATATGATTCTTATTTTGGTAAATTTCCTGAAACTCTCAAAGACCAATTATTTTTTGGAATTTTACCTAGCAACCATATCTTTTTTGATGCCTTATAGTTTTAATTGTCATTTTCAGTAAATTTACAGTAACTTCGGTATTTAGTTATTTCAATAGTCAGATTGCAAAAAACCTTGATTCTAATTTTGGTAAAGTTCCTGAAACTCTCAAAGACCCATTATTTTTTTGGAATTCTACCTAGCAACTATATCTTTTTCAATTATTTAGAGTTATAATGATGAATTTCAACTGTCAGGTTGAAAGAATCTTTGATTCTAATTTTGGTAAACTTCCTGAAACTCCCAAAGACCCATTATTTTTGGGAATTTTAACTAGCAGCCATATCTTTTTTGATGTATTTTAGATTTAATAATCATTTTCAATGGTCAGATTGCAAAACACTTTTATTCTAATTTTGGTTAAGTTCCTGAAACTCTCAAAGACCCATTATTTTTTGGAATTCTACCTAGCAACCATATCTTTTTCAATTATTTAGAGTTATAAGGATGAATTTCAACTGTAAGGTTACAAGAATCAATGATTCTTATTGGTAAATTTCCTGAAATTCTCAAAGACCAATTACTTTTTGGAATTTTACCTAGCAACCATATCTTTTTTGATGCCTTAAAGTTTCAATGATGATTTTCAATAGTCAGATTGCAAAAATCTTTGATTCTAATTATGGTTAATTTCCTGAAACTCTCAAAGACTCATTATTTTTTGGAATTCTACCTAGCAACCACATCT
>MJUU01067352.1:32556-44957 GCA_002080025.1 Modiolus philippinarum | reverse complement strand
TTCCTGAAACTCTCAAAGACCCATTATTTTTTGGAATTCTACCTAGCAACCATATCTTTTTCAATTATTTAGAGTTATAAGGATGCATTTCAACTGGAAGGTTACAAGAATCAATGGTTCTTATTTAGGTAAATTTCCTGAAATTCTCAAAGACCAATTACTTTTTGGAGTTTTACCTAGCAACCATATCTTTTTTGATGCCTTACAGTTTCAATGATGATTTTCAATAGTCAGATTGCAAAAATATTTGATTCTAATTATGGTTAATTTCCTGATACTCTCAAAGACTCATTATTTTTTGGAATTCTACCTAGCAACCATATCTCTTTCAATTCCTTACTGTAAAAATGATGATTTTCAACAGCCAGGTTGCGAAAATCTTTGATTCAAATTTTGGTAAATTTCCTGAAACTCTCAAAGACCCATTCTTTTTTGGAATTCTGCCTAGCAACCATATCTTTTTGGTGTTTTGCAGTAAAGATGATTAATTTTCTTTCAAAAACACTTGTCTTTTTTTAACAAGGGGAGGGGGTCCAAAAAGGGGTAACGGGGGGATCGCAATCTTTGATTGGCTGTTTTTCATTTTGTTTAATCAGATTTTGTGAAAAATAAGTTGTCATTTTAAAGACATATACCCAATGGGGCCAAAAAATCAAAATAAAATGAAATCAAAAATCTGGGCGGGTGGGGATGAGAATCAAGGATGTATTTTATTATGGCCATAAAAAAGAAGTAAGTTCAAGAAGTAGTTTCTCACCATCTGACAACCTGGCAAGTTTTTCAGCAAAACCCACATCTGTCACATCTGCCTTGGTTTTCCAGCATTCTTCATAAGTAAATTCTGACATCTTTATACCATTTACTATCCCATTCCAAAATTCACTCGTAATTTCATCATGTTCAAATGTGTTTAAATGATGGTTTATAATTGCATAAAAAGAGTCTAAATCAAAAATGCTGTATTTTAAATCATAGTCTGTTTCTTCATTTGATCTAGTTAAATATTTTACACTTTGGATTCTGTTTGGCTGTAATTTTTTGCTCCTCCTCTCACGTTCAGGATACAGTATTCTTACAAGGAGGGCTCTTTGATTGTAGGAGGCCATCCATCCCTGCAAGAATAGATAAAGAATTAGAACTGATGGAAAACCTAACATCTCTGTATTTATTATAAACTGTCCATTATGACAATAAACATGGTTCAATGCAAATAGTTCAGGAACTACATGTAATATTTCGACATAGACTACATCTACATAAAGCGATTCAAAAAAGTATATTTGTTTCTCAAGCACAACCCCGTCTGCCAAAAGGTAGCTGCATCAAACTTATTATCCCCCCGCTTAGCGAAAGCGGGTGGATCATGTAATGCAGTCCGTCCGTACGTACGTACGTACGTCTGTAGTGGCAAGGCATATCTCTGAAACCGCAACAGATAGAAACTTAAAATTTGGCATCATGGAAGAGTATATGACCCACTAGGAATAGACCCCTAAAAATTGGAATTCGACCCCTTGGGGCCAAATTATGAGCGAAAAACAAATTTCGTGATATCCAATAAATGGAGATATCTCCAAAAGTGTTAAAGCTAGGATATTGGAATTTATGTTACTACTTATATTGCCTTTCCCAAGTTGAAAGAGGGTATCAAAATTTTGATCCCGCCCTTAGGGGCAATGCCCTAAGGGGTTAAAAAATGTCTAAACACGATTGTCCAAGACCTCCTCCTACACCGTAGAAGATAGAAACATGAAATTAGGTACACTAGTAACACTTGGGGAGTTGTCTGTGCCAAAGGTTTCGGAATTTTGATTTTGGCCCGGGGGGTGGGGCTACACCCTAATATGTAAAATCTCAAAATATGGTAAGATCAGTTCATATCCCCACCCCTTAACCATATATATTTATAATCCACATTTAAAGACGAGTTACTTGGTCACCCCCGGGGGTCAGCCCCAACCCCCTCATTTAGAAAATTACAAGTTATCTCAAAAACAGTTGAGATCCCCAGCCCTAAACCATATATATTCTTAATGGGCATGACAAGAGAAATTCAATGGCCACCCCGGGGGTCGGCCCCACGCCCCTCATTTTGAAAATAATAATTTATCTCAAAAACAGTTGAGATCCCCACCCCTAAACCATATATATTGCTAATGGGCATGACAAGAGAAATTCAATGGCCACCCCAGGGGTCGGCCCCACCCCCCCTCCCTCATTTTGAAAATTATAATTTATCTAAAAAACAGTTGAGATCCCCACCCCTAAACCATATATATTCTTAGTGGGCATGACAAAACAAGTTTAGTGGTCATCCCCGGGGGTCGGCCCCACATACATACATACATATTAATTTTATGTTTGTGGTTCACTGATGGTTTCAGCTAAGCAGAGTTTATTGAAGCAGAGTTTATTTCGCAGAAGATATAATCATTCAATAATAATTATTAATATTTGTACATTTATATTCCATGTATATTGATTTATAGTATTAAGATAGCTTCAGTGATTCAAACTTGAAGGAAATATTTCTTAATTTACCAGGTTAGCACAAATAAATACATCAACATTCACTGTAAGCTCGTGATAACGGTCAAGGTCTGATTGTCAATGATGCATGCGTTCACAAAAATTAGTGCATTTCGACTTTGCTGGGAGCGGGGGGATGTGCAGTCTCTGACTGCTGCGTTTCATTTTTTTAAAATTTCAACAGCCCTTTTTTTAATAAAAGTAACTAAAGGCTCAAAGTCTTACCAAAAACTGAAGTGTATGTTTAGATATCTTTGGAATTAAGCTGAAATGTATAAAAAAAACTATTGCTAAGTGACATCAAAATTAAATTTTGCTGACATCCAAGAAATTATGAAAAAAAAAACAACAAAAAAAACCTGTCTGTATCAAATTGATATCTNAAATAAGTTGTCATTTTAAAGACATATACCCAATGGGGCCAAAAAATCAAAATAAAATGAAATCAAAAATCTGGGCGGGTGGGGATGAGAATCAAGGATGTATTTTATTATGGCCATAAAAAAGAAGTAAGTTCAAGAAGTAGTTTCTCACCATCTGACAACCTGGCAAGTTTTTCAGCAAAACCCACATCTGTCACATCTGCCTTGGTTTTCCAGCATTCTTCATAAGTAAATTCTGACATCTTTATACCATTTACTATCCCATTCCAAAATTCACTCGTAATTTCATCATGTTCAAATGTGTTTAAATGATGGTTTATAATTGCATAAAAAGAGTCTAAATCAAAAATGCTGTATTTTAAATCATAGTCTGTTTCTTCATTTGATCTAGTAAAATATTTTACACTCTGGATTCTGTTTGGCTGTAATTTTTTGCTCCTCCTCTCACGTTCAGGATACAGTATTCTTACAAGGAGGGCTCTTTGTTTGTAGGAGGCCATCCATCCCTGCAAGAATAGATAAAGAATTAGAACTGATGGAAAACCTAACATCTCTGTATTTATTATAATTGTCCATTATGACAATAAACATGGTTCAATGCAAATAGTTCAGGAACTACATGTAATATTTCAACATAGACTACATCTACATAAAGCGATTCAAAAAAGTATATTTGTTTCTCAAGCCCAACCCCGTCTGCCAAAAGGTAGCTGCATCAAACTTATTTTTCTTAAATTTCAACAGCCCTTTTTTTAATAAAAGTAACTAAAGGCTCAAAGTCTTACCAAAAACTGAAGTGTATGTTTAGATATCTTTGGAATTAAGCTAAGATGTATAAAAAACTATTGCTAAGTGACATCAAAATTAAATTTTGCTGACATCCAAGAAATTATGAAAAAAAACAACAAAAAAAACCTGTCTGCATCAAATTGATATCTAAAATAAAAAGGCTTGAGAAACAAACAATTTATTTTGAATGGCCTAATAAACAGAAAACAATTTCCTTTACCAAAAACATAAAGAAATCATCAAAATACAGGACCTTTGTTGTCTATATTTTTGATAGATACCTTACTGTTATTGGCAAATTGGATATTCCGATGTAAATCTTTTAAATTAACTAAGGAAATTTTAAAGGGTATGAATTGGTATTTTTGTGCGTGTCATGCATCATATCATTATATCATGTCACAAAGTTACGACCCCTCTCCAGCCCCAGAGAGAAACAGTCTTTTTTTACACAAAGAGACTTGCCATGACAAATCACTGTGATAGACATACAAATGTATTTCTCTCTTTCGTGAAATGAATATAACTTTTTTTTCATGTTACAGCTATACATGTAGCTTTCTACTTTCTTTTGTATGTAAAGTGCAAGCACCCACCACTCTATTCAAAAGAAATTAGGCTGAAATATTTTAAGGAAACATGTATGATGCTCCTCACCAGCTAGATTTACCCAATTCAAAGTTCAAACTCTTGCATAACAGAAGTTAATGTTGTACAACAATGAAAATGGCTTACAAAGTACAAGTCAACTGACCAATATCCATATACATATCAAATTTGATATAATTTCAGTAACTAATGAGTGACAATCAAGTTTTTTGTTATTGGAATTTTCAATTAATCATAACATTATAAACCGAAAAATTCAAATTCTTGCCATATGAGAAATCAGATACATGTATGGTTTATAATGTAGAACTGATCAATGTGAAGATGTTTATATCATGTACATGTATATTACAACTTCAAAAAAATACAAAATGTAAAGGAAATTCCCCATAAAAAGTGAATAATTTAAAGTCTTGCCCAACAGGCAGTTGATGTTGAACAGCAACCAAAATTCACTCCCAATGTAAAACTGATCAATATGATATGAAATCATCAATTTTGTGATGGAAATTGATAATTATGACTTATAGTGAAAAATTAACCATCCCGCCAAACAGGAAGTTGATGTGAACATCAACCAAAATTGCTTACAATGTGCAACTAATCAATATGAAGCTGCATACCAAATATGAAATCATTCCCATGAGTAAGCTGATCAAAGAAATTTGTGATGGAAATTACTATTATTATATATAATGAAAAATTGAAAGTCCTGCCAAACAGGAGGTTGATGTTGGACAGTGACTAAAATCGCTTACAGTGAACAATTTTACTGATCAATATGAAGCCTCATACCAAATATGAAATCCTTCCAATGACTGATATCCTTTTTCCAGAAAATATTCAAAGGTAAATTATCTCCCCTTCAAAATTTTGGCCAGAAACCATATTACTTCATGAACATTTAGAACTGTGTAATATTTCATCGAGATCTAAGCAGTGGTTTAGGAGAACATGAGCTGACAAGGTACATAGACAGACAGACAGACACATGACATTTATTTTGGTGTACTTTAACAAGCCATTTGTCATGTTAGTGTCTGCAAGCTAAAATACATTGGCTTTAAGAAGACAATGGTAGTTCTGTATATCATTGCCTCATTGACTGATAAATCTTTAATGCAACAAAATTCCTTCATCTAACCTAAGTCCATCCGAACCTAAAAACCTGGCTTCTTTTGAATTTATTTCAACAAAGATTAGGCACAGTCCATTTGAGGGAGGGGCTGGGAATTTTTTATTTGGTCACATTTTTAGGCCAGGCCCACCATTCAGTCTAGATTTTTTTATATAGCCTGGAACGACCTATTACCGTGGTACTAAGATTGTTTGTATTAAGACATTGTTGTGGATAGGAGAGTTTCATTATTCTGTCTTATTCGAGGAAGCCAGGTCATGTTGGCCGCCGATCATTGTAGGCAAACTGTGTGGACAAACTTAATGCTTCATACATTATTATGCCACATTGTTTATTGTTTTGCACTGAGAACCTGACTTTATTAAAAGAATCAAGATATACATTCAATAATGAGTACAGAGAATAAAGTATTTCACTAGAGGATCCAGAGGGGGAGATGGCTCCGATAGATGGAACACCCTTTTTCTGAAAATATTTCAAAATATCTGCACAATTTTGACCAAAATGGACCAAAAAAAATACAAAAATCGACTAAAACCCCACCCCTTTTTTTGAAAGGCTTGATAAGTCCGTGTGTTTCAAGTTTTGCACACACAATGGCTTATTTGTCATTGAATTTAAATTGATAAGTGTGGATTTACACTTAAAATGATTAAGTTTGTTCTTTTCGTAGATATTTGTGCACTTATATTTTCAACGGACATGGATGCGTATAAGCATACTCTACGAGAGGATGTATCTGTAAAATGAAAGTAGAGAGAAGATCGGTAGAAAGTTGTAGAAAAGGTGAAAAGAAGTGTCAGAAGTGGGGGATCAGGATTAGTTTGTAGGTGTAACATGTGTTATAAAAGGAGAGTGGAGTGGGAGGAGGGAAAGATAAGTGTGAGCGAGTGACCCCTCTGTTCATTCCCTCCCCTCCTCTTCTCGTACTTGATATTTGTTCCTGCCTTTTAAAAAACTATATTCTGTGAAAAACTGAAACTATATATTAAGTGATTAGACATAATTTGACGAAAACTGCAAAAGTGCAGAACTTAAATTTACAACAATTATCAAGTTACTATATTCAGTCGAAATGGTCATTCGTTTCTCTTGCTTCTGGGTACATAACAGACACCAGAAAAGTAGTAAACTGTAAAATTTGGTTTAATTAGACCAGAGATCTTCCATACCATATTCCAGGCGCAAAGTAAAACTGTGAAGAATACATGAATAAGGCAAATGCAATCTTCCGAAACTGATAGGTTGTCTCCAGGAAGGGCATGCAAATTGCTCTTTCACTCCCATAATTTTTTTTAAAATTTATTACTATAGTGTTATTAAATGGACATTTTATATGAATTCTGAATAATGCCCATTTCGAGTTATATTGGGTTGAGGTCTTTGCCGAGGGCCAATAAAGGTGATCGAAACCCAATACTTTGGGAATAACACGGGCTCTGGGCTCCGGGCTCCAACACAAGGGTTCTGGACTCCAAGACTATGGCTCCAGACTCCAACAATAGGGCTCTGGTCTCCACTTTCAGAGCTGCAGGTTCCATTCGAAGGGTTCGAGTCTCTACCTTATGTCCTAGTGGGCTTAACACAGGCTGTAGATGCAATATCATTTTTACCACTCCAAGGCGGTATGCGGTATGAAACAGATTTCTATCAAATTTTCAGCTACATCTGCTTAACTAGTATATTAAAACTCAAAATATTCAATAAAACGGATTCTTAATATTCAATTTGCCTGAAGTTTTGGGCAACTGGCATTTATACAGGTGATGACCAAAATGTTTTTCCCTTAGGGTCAAATGTTAAGCTTTATTCTCCACTGGCAGCCATGTTTGTCCAATCCAATTAAAATAAGTAACCTTTGTAAAGGACCTTCTATACATTATTCCAATACAGTTAAATGTTTCAGTTGTTTCAGAGTAGATGATGAAAATGATAATTTTTCTATAGAGTTCAATTTTAAACTACATGTATATTCAGTGCTGGCACCCATGTTTTTTGTCAGCCTTTTGCAATTGAAATGGGCAGTTTATGAAAACCACTGTTTACAAGGCTGTTCACAGGGATCGGGAAGAGAAATTAATTTGTGAAGCAAATACCAAAGGTACGTTGAAATATCTGAACACTGCATGGGTCATTTTGTTTTGGCTATAAACATTTAATTTGGGAAGCTGCAGGTTGTGAGAAAATATATATTTCTAAAGCAACTATTAAGGCGAGATTGCTTCTTGGTACCTATACACTACAGTCTAATCTTTAGTTAATATGAAGTAAAACCAGATTGTCTGCTGTGTGATAATGGTTTAGAAGATCGTGGACATTTTTCACTGTGAATGTCTCAGTACAGTCCGCAGAAATTTATTAACTCACTGCATCATCTGCTATATGGCTCCTCAGATAAAATTGAATGTTCTGCTTTGCTTGATAATACTAGCAACACAACCCAATCAATTTTGGATTGCTCTGCTTTTCCATGTATACCATATAAGCTGCACGTAGATATAGAAAATATAAGTAGAGGATTGGTATATGCTTTGGATGTGGCAAGATGTAATATTCTTCAATATAGGAAGTAGACAAATTAACATTGTGACTCTTGTCAACAGAGTGTGACTACAGTTACCCACTTACATATACATATCAACTGTTTATTTTCTGTGTTGTATATGGGTGAATTAAAAAATGGCACCATGCATATTTTGTTATCTAGACTGAGAACTGTAAAAGTTTTGATATAAAAGACTATATCAATTAATGTGTAGAGGTATGTTGCATGTCCATGCAAAATTTCATGGAGATATCTTTATTGGTTAAAAAGTTATGCCCGAAAAACATGCCAAAAATGTCTGGAGTGCAACACTTTTTGTGACATTTTTTTTAACACTACTTTTTTTAAATACATATAAAATAAAAAATAATGGTATCTGTTTAAAAGTAAGACTTTTCACTTAAACTTTAACATCTTGAGTAAGGAATTCAGTATCTGATTTGTGAATATTAGCAAATGTGTAGCTGCAGTTGGCACAAGAACAATTGGAGTCCCATGTCTGGAGTGCAACAGCAAAAATAGAAAACTGCAAATAAATGAATACTGTGAAAATTCTATGCATGAAAAATTACATATTTACATTTATTAATGTAGAAAATAGCAATTCCATAAGAAAAATATGATACTGAATATTCTAACAACACCACCTCCTGATGGGTTATTAAATACATCCACCCTTGTTTGTCTGGAGTGCAACATTTGAAGTTAATTCCCTGTATATTGATTTTTAATCCACTATTGTTCTTTTTTTCAGACAACATTGATATAAAGATCATTCATCCAAGAATGGAACCTTTTTTCAGACACACAATTATAATTAAATTGAGAGCAATGTTTATGTTGTCTGGAGTGCAACAGTATTTTTTGTTTATTAATGCTTATTTTTAACAGTTTTGTAGGTACTTAATAGTGAAATCACATTCTTTTTTCAAAGAAATGCTCAATTAATTTTGTCTGGCCTATGAATATTGCTGACTGTTAGGTTAAAATAAAGAAAAATATATATTAAGCTTCATTTTTTAAAGAAATTATAGACATCAAATCATATCTGATGCTTTAATTTGATCGTTTCAACTACATAGTCAATATGTTGCACTCCAGACACATTTCTGAATTTTTTGTTAATTCTAACATGGTAAGTCTACTTCAAGGTTTGATTGTAAATAAAACATAGAAAGCAGCCACAGCCTGCTAAGCTCACCTTGTTACACAGCATTGTCACATGTTGCACATGTTAATAACCAGGAATGGATTATAATCATTCATTTAAACAGATTCAGTCATGCATAAAATGTAGGTCAGAGACAGCATCCGAAGCATGCATTGTTGTTGTCATCTCAAAATGCATCATGCATACCAGTATGGTTGATGTGTGCCATGTCAGTAAGCGGGAATGGACTTTAACCATTCTACCTAACCAAGTCGCTCATGCATAAAATGTAGGTCAGAGACAGCATCTGAAGCATGCATTGTTCTTGTCATCCCAAAATGCATCATACATACCAGTATGGCTAATGTGGGCCATGTCAGTAAGTGGGAATGGACTTTAACCATTCTACCTAACCAAGTCACTCATGCATAAAATGTAGGTCAGAGACAGCATCCAAAGCATGCATTCCAGTCCTCATCCCAAAATGCATCATGCATACCAATATGGTTGATGTGGGGCATGTCAGTAAGCGGGAATGGACTTTAACCATTCTACCTAACCAAGTCNGATATTCGTTCCCGCCTTTTCAAAAAACTATATTCTGTGAAAAACTGAAACTATATATTAAGTGATTAGACATAATTTGACGAAAACTGCCAAAGTGCAGAACTTAAATTTACAACAATTATCAAGTTACTATATTCAGTCGAAATGGTCATTCGTTTCTCTTGCTTCTTGGTACATAACAGACACCAGAAAAGTAGTAAACTGCAAATTTGGTTTAATTAGACCAGAGATCTTCCATACCATATTCCAGGCGCAAAGTAAAACTGCGAAGAATACATGAATAAGGGAAATGCAATCTTCCGAAACTGATAGGTTGTCTCCAGGAAGGGGCATGCAAATTGCTCTTTCACTCCCATAATTTTTTTAAAATTTATTACTATAGTTTTATTAAATGGACATTTTATATGAATTCTGAATAATGCCCATTTCGAGTTATATTGGGTTGAGGTCTTCGCCGAGGGCTAATAAAGGTGATCGAAACCCAATACTTTGGGAATAACACGGGCTCTTGACTCTGGGCTCCTGGCTCCAACACAAGGGTTCTGGACTCCAAGACTAGGGCTCCAGACTCCAACAATAGGGCTCTGGTCTACACTTTCAGAGCTCCAGGTTCCATTCGAAGGGTTCGAGTCTCTACCTTATGTCCTAGTGGGCTTAACACAGGCTGTAGATGCAATATCATTTTAACCACTCCAAGGTGGTATGCGGTATGAAACAGATTTCTATCGAATTTTCAGTTACATCTGCTTAACTAGTATATTAAAACTCAAAATATTCAATAAAACAGATTCTTAATATTCAATTTGCCTGAAGTTTTAGGCAACTGGCATTTATACAGGTGATGACCAAAATGTTTTTCCCTTAGGGTCAAATGTTAAGCTTTATTCTCCACTGGCAGCCATGTTTGTCCAATCCAATTAAAATAAGTAACCTTTGTAAAGGACCTTCCATAAATTATTTCAATACAGTTAAATGTTTCAGTTGTTTCAGAGAAGTTGATGAAAATGATAATTTTTCTATAGAGTTCAATTTTAAACTACATGTATGTTCAGTGCTGGCACCCATGTTTTTTGTCAGCCTTTAGCAATTGAAATTTGCAGTTTATGAAAACCACTGTTTACAAGGCTGTTCACAGGTATTTGGAAGAGAAATTAATTCGTGAAGCAAATACCAAAGGTACGTTGAAATATCTGAACACTGCATGGGTCATTTTGTTTTGGCTATAAACATTTAATTTGGGAAGCTGCAGGTTGTGAGAAAATATATATTTCTAAAGCAACTATTAAGGCGAGATTGCTTCTTGGTACCTATACACTACAGTCTAATCTTCAATTAATATGAAGTAAAACCAGATTGTCTACTGTGTGATAATGGTTTAGAAGATCGTGAACATTTTTAGTTCACTGTGAATGTCTCAGTACAGTCCGCCAGAAATTTATAAACTCACTGCATCATCTGCTTTATGGCTCCTCAGATAAAATTGAATGTTCTGCTTTGCTTGATAATACTAGCAACACAACCAAATCAATTTTGGATTGCTCTGCTTTTCCATGTATACCATATAAGCTGCACGTAGATATAGAAAATATAAATAGAGGATTGGTATATGCTTTGGATGTGGCAAGATGTAATATTCTTCAATATAGGAAGTAGAGAAATTAACATTGTGACTCTTGTCAATAGAGTGTGACTACAGTTACCCACTTACATATACATATCAACTGTTTATTTTCTGTGTTGTATATGGGTGAATTAAAAAAAAATGGCACCATGCATATTTTGTTATCTAGACTGAGAACTGTAAAAGTTTTGATACAAAAGACTATATCAATTAATGTGTAGAGGTATGTTGCATGTCCATGCAAAATTTCATGAAGATATCTTTATTGGTTAAAGGTTATGCCCGAAAAACATGCCAAAAATGTCTGGAGTGCAACACTTTTTTGTGACATTTTTTTTAACACTACTTTTTTTTAAATACATATAAAATAAAAAATAATGATATCTGTTTAAAAGTAAGACTTTTCATTTAAAGTTGAACATCTTGAGTTAGGAATTCAGTATCTGATTTGTGAATATTAGCAAATGTGTAGCTGCAGTTGGCACAAGAACAATTGGAGTCCCATGTCTGGAGTGCAACAGCAAAAATAGAATAAAGGGCTACGCCAAGCGCAGCATGATACGACCGCAGCATGTCGACCACTGAAATTTCAACAAAAGTAGTTTAAAGTGAATGTGGACACAGTAAAGAGCTTGACACAATAATTAGATGGACACAAAAAGAAGCTAGACACAGTTATTAGCTACTAGTAGAAACAAAATAGGGAAAAAACCCTTTTGATTACTTACTGATAAAGAGCTATGCAAAATATGTACTATCAACTAAAACTTTACATCCATAGAAATTCAAAGAAAAAATCCATCGAAATCTGATGAAAAATAAAGATATGACACATTTAGAAAAATTGCAATTTTGGCCCCTTTGACCCCTTGTAGCTCCGAAACAGTAAGAGCTACAAAAAATCCGTTGACATAGTACTGAAAGCTTATATCAAGAGGAATCCAAAGAAAAAAATCCCATTGAAATCCGATGAAAAATAAAGATTTGACATATTTATAAAAATTTAATTTTTGGCCCCTTTGACCCCTTATAGCTCGGAAACGGTAAGACCCACAAAAAATTCGTTGACA
>MJUU01067352.1:0-25346 GCA_002080025.1 Modiolus philippinarum | reverse complement strand
ATTTAACCCTTTTTTGGCCCCTAATTCTGAAATGGGTGGGGCAAAAACCTAAAGGAAAAAAACGTTTCTCAAGAATGTTCCAAGAAACATCATACTAAGATTTGAAAACAATCCATCCACTAGAACCAAAGTTATGCTGTCCACAGACACGAAAATACCTAATTTTACCCCTTTTTGGCCCCTTTTTTGCCTCTTTTTCAAAAACGGGTTGGGCAGGGAACGCGAAATTAAAACCCGGGCTTAAGCTTGTGCCAACAAACATCATACTAAAATTTGATAACAATCCGTTCACTAGAACTAAAGTTATGCTGTCCACAGACGCCGCAAAATTTTTGCGGTCATATAAAAATCGATAGAAATCTGTTTTATACCGCAAACCGCCGTGACGTGGTAAAAACGAAATTTGCATCTACAGCCTAGCTGTATGAAGATTTGTACATATAATGCCTGTCATTTTAAGTCAACAGTTTATAATGTAAAATATAAAAGTTTTTTCCTATTCGTCCTGGATAATGTCCTCGCAAAGTGGTATTGGGTTTCGTTCACCTGTATTGGCCTTCGGCGAAGACCACAACGCAAAATAACTGTACATGCTGTAAATGGACATTATTCAGAATTATTATATAGATTGCAGTGAAAGATTGAAATTTCTCAGTGAATTAAAAGTGATAATTAACTGTGAAATTATTTTCCATAATTTCACTCTAGGAAGTGACGTCACAATAGACGTTGTCAACGTCGTTGTTAAGTAAACGTCTCAGCGGATTAACATCGAAAACATAGTTCATGAAACGAATCTTAAATTAAACCATTAAATATGCAAGAACTGATCTATATAATAAAAACAATAACTAATCCTAGATTCTGATTATCGAAAATATTCAACTCATGATCGAAAAACGCTGTAATTCACTCATGCGCTGCGCGCATTCGTGAATTACTGCGTTATTCGATCATTCGTTGAATATTTTGCGATAATCAGAATCTAGGATTAGTTATAGTATAATTAATATGAAAATACCCAATAATAACACTACAGTAATAAATTCAAAAATTCTAGGAGTGAAAGATGACAAAGATGTATTTCTGTTGACATAGCAATTTTATGCCCGCTTCCAGGAGACAAGCTATTAGTTTCGCTTTATTCATATATTCTTTGCCGCTTTACTTTGCATCTGAAAGATGGTATGGAAGATATCTGGTCAAATTAAACCAAATTTGGGGTTTACTATTTTCTGGTTTCTGTAGAAGTGGTGCCATCAGAAATTATGGCATTCCCGCACTTCCCTGTTTGACCCAGAAAACAAGAGTTCTACTGACAAGCTCACATGTGTCAAAATCTGACATCTAGGGCCTCTTGTTTGAACCAAGACCAATATCAAAAATCCGACAGCTTATTGCACATCTGCAGAATATAATGCAACAATTCTACAAATGTTCTATAACAAAATTAAATCCATAAATCAAAAATGAGGAAGGAGATCCACTGACAAGGTTCATCTAACGGACAGACTGACGGGACCAAAAGAATATCCCCACATTTTCTTCAGAAAAGTGCGGGGATAACAACTGGCCATTTTAACTGAGTAGTTACTTGATAATTGTTGTACATTTAAGTTCTGCACTTCATGCACTTTGGCAGTTTCTTCAAATTATGTCTAATCATTTAACAAATAGTTTCAGGTTTTCACAGATTATATAGAGTTTTTTTTTGTAAAGGCGGGAGCGCATATCTAGTACTGTGAGTACTCAGTAGAGGAGGGGGAGGAATGAACAGGGGGTCACTCGCTCACGCCTCACACTTATCTCTCCTGTTTCCGACTCCACTCTCCTTATTGTCACCTGCCAACTAATCCTTCGAATCCCCCAATTCCCACACTTCTTTTCACCTCTTCAACTTTCCACCCTTCTTCTCCCATCTCTCGTTTTACAGAAACATCCTCTCGTAGAGTAGGTGTAAACGAATCCCAACGCGTTCAATCTATCGGAGCCATCTCCAACACAGATCTGCCAATTAATACTTAATTATCTTTGCCCATTTATATTGAATGTCTTGATAATATCTTTTGATCTATTAATAAATAAACGTTCTCGGTACAGTTAAGCATAATAATGTATGGAACGTGAAGTTTTTCCACATAGTTTGCCTAAAATGATCGGCGGCCAGCATTACCTACATGTAGTAATTAATTAACAATTTATTAATTTGTAATTACAAATTAAAAAAAAATTGTGTTGTTTAAAAATAAATTGTGTTGTGTCCCTAATAAGCTTCCATAGACTTTTTACTGCACCAATGATGCTCAAAACTAATCTTAAAAATTTAACCCCCCAAAGAGTACCGTTGAGGCATTCTGAATTTTCAACCCCCAATGAAACCACTTTCAAAATTTTCCAGCCCCTCAGCTGATAAATAATGACTGTTCCAGGCTAAAAGCATGAAAAGCTTGATTTTTTATCTGGTGACCACCTAATTTTTTCCTAAATTTCCTTTTATCATGTTTATAGAGCTACATCACTTAAAGAATTCTGTCAAAATATTATTCAGTTGGTTGTTTTGTCACATTCGTTACTGGATAAACAAAGCTGCGGAACCGTCTGCAACTATCAGAAAATTAGCACAAGGACCATAACAGCTACGGTTCCACAGCTGGGATAAACATTACTCATGTTAAACCTATGAAAAATTCAAAGGAGTTCGGTTTCCCGCCATTTAAAAAAAAAATAAATACTTGCATCTCAAAAATTTCATCGGTAACTTACTTTTTTTTTTTTTTCTTTTGAATCGATGATGATGTCATTTATAAATCGACCGATCGCGATAACATCCTCTACAGATCAGACCAACACGGAAATTTTTAAGTGAATTGTGAGGTACTAAATCTCACTACAATGTAGTGTATTAAAGCATACATAAGGTAAACTATTGTGATAATCATCTTCATAAATATCGACATAATGTCTTTTAGCTGTTCTGTCAGCCATTGTTGTTGTTGTTGTTGTTGATTTATAAATTTATTCCTCCAAATCCCGTACCCGTACCAAGAATTGCCGTACCCAAAATACATTCTCGTGATATTCTGGTTTTTTTTTGCACAGATATTATAACTTTTATATTATCTTTCCAGTTATGAAATCATTTATTCGTTATTCGTTGCATAATTTTAGTTACTACCATATATTTGATTTTTATGGGGAATGTGTAACACGAACTTGCTTATTAAGTACAACAATCCCGTGAAATTCAAAATATGTTTGTTTAATTTCATTGGCGGATCCAAGGGGGGGGGGGTTCCGGGGTTGGAACCCCCCTTTTTCTGGGCAATAGTGTATTTTTTATTGAATATCCTAGTGTTTTACTAAAGAAAAACCTAAAAAATTTCGCGACTCGCTCCGCTCGGCCATATTTTCTTTAAATTCTATTTGGAACCCCCCCCCCCTTTTTCAAATTGCCTGGATCCGCGTCTGCATTTGATATTCATTATCGAATAATAGCGATTTTAAAGCACTTTTCAAGATTTTAGTTTAAATTTATTTTCAATTATCATTTTTGTGAAATTTGGCCCTAACATATAAAATTTTGTGTTAAAAAAATGATAATTGAAAATCGGGACGACTTTTTTCTCTAAAAAGGGGATATGTCATTGCTATATNTTGACCAACAGAACATTGGAAAGAATTCAAAATGACGTAATGACATGGTCTGAGCCGGACAGTTTGATATATTACAATTAAATAAAAATCTAAAATGCAATGAATAAATATGCAAAATCATAGCATGATTATTAAACCATCTACAAATGCATATTAAATTCGATTAGTGTTAAAAAATGGATAACAGGAAGCACCTACAATGGCTGAAAATTATAATTACATGCAACAATTTGCAAGGGAACTACACAAGAAAAACACGTATAGGACAAAAGACAAACGTAGACAACGATAGGAACTCGGGACAGTCGGACTTGGAACCGGCACTTGCGGTAAGGTTAAACCGGTTTATGGGTACCAAAACCTCCCCTTTATCTGTCCCGTTTCCCCATAGTATAAAAACATACGAATAAAACCCAATACAGGTAGACTACTAACTCCACGACCACAATCTTGAAAGGAGAGAAAAAGACAATACGTAAATTTGAAAGATGGGTCAAGGGGTGCTCGCCGCTAAACTGGCTCAAGGAGTCTAGTCTACTGGTAGGATACTGTCGCACTACGGAACATACTGCTGCAAAAAATGAAATTTATACTGTAGACTCGAAAATCGTAAGGTCAGAAAGTCCGATCTGATAACAAAAAACACGGCAGCAAGCACGGAATATAATTTAACATTGGACCCAATGGGAAATCACATTTTGATATTCGCTGAAACCACTAAAGCAAATTCAACCAAACTTTGCAGGAATGATGTATTTGAGGTCATTTCATTTCATTCCGATCCATCATAAAACATTTCCACCTAGCGCGGAACTTGGGTTTAACATAGGACCCTATGGGCAAATTCACATTTTTCCTTCTCCTCTGACACTACTGTAGCAAATTCAACCAAACTTTACAGGAAGGATGTACAAAAAGTCCTTTACAAAGATTGTCCATTTATTTCCGATCCGATAAAAATACATGGCTGCAAGCACAGAACATAGTTTAACATTGGAACCTATTGTTAAATCTTCTCCTCTGAAACCACTGAAGCGAATTCAATCAAAACAGAAACTCAGGAATGATGTATGAAAAGTCTTTGACAAAGTTTGCTCATTTCATTCAAATAAAACAAAAAAAAACATGGCCGCCAGAGCGGAACTTAGGTTCAACATAGGACCGTATGGGAAAATCACATTTTCATCTTCTCCTCTGAAACCACTGAAGCAAATTCATACAAATTTTACAAGAAAGATGTACTAAAGGCCTTTTACAAGATTGATAATTTTGTTTCGATCCTACAGAAAACATGGCTGCCAGCACAGAACATATTTTAACATTGGACTCTAAAGGAGAATCACATTTTATCTTCTCCTCTGAAACCACTGAAGCAAATTTAACCAAATTTTACAGGAATAATTTACTAAGGGTCCTTTACAAGATTGCTAATTTTGTTTCTGTCCGACAGAAACATGGCTGCCAGCACGGAACATGTTTTAACATTGGACTCTAATGAAAAATCACATTTTATCTTCTCATCTGAAACCACTGAAACAAATTCAACCAAAATGTATGGAAGGCCCTTTACAAAGATTGCTTATGGACCCTATGGGAAAAATCATATTTCATTTTCTCCTCTGAAACGACTGAGGCATATTAAGACAAACTTTACAGGAATGATGTAAAGGTTTTTTTTTGTTTTTGTTTTTTTTTACAAAAACTGCTAATTTCGTTATGATCCGACAAAAAACAAGGCTGCAAACACGGAACATATTTTAACATTGGACCCTATGGGTAAATCACATTTTAATTTTCTCATCTGAAACCACTGAAGCAAATTCAACCAAACTTTACAGGAATGATGTATGGAAAGTGTTTTACAGAAAAAGAAATCCTCATTTCATTTCCATCTAACAAAAAACATGGCCGCCAGCGCACAACATAGTTTAACATTGGAGCCAATGGAAAAATCGTTCCTTCATCAACTGCCTTGAAACTATTGAAGAAAATATAACTAAAATGTATTGGAATGATGTATACATGGTCTTTTGCAAAGATTGCTCATTTCAATAGGATCTGACTGGTGCTAATGAGGAACATAGCTAACATCATAATATAGGATTATACAATGCTCTGAAATTCTCCAGTTATCGGAGGAAAATACTCAACCATCATCCATCAGAAATCGATAATGTCTATAGATCAGACAGACAACCAAGCAAAAATAACCAAAGTTATGGTGGGGTACCAATTGCAGTCGATAAACATTTCATAAGCACTGAGGTAACTGAACCTTTACTGAACTTAAAACCGACTGTAAGATAGTTAGTCAAATAAATATATCTGGGAGCAAGAACATTCTAGTTACAGCCTATTATACACTATCTGATAAAGGCAAATCACTAGAACAATTTTAGTTATCACTAAGCCGAATAAATCAAACATCAAATACAAATATGATAATTGTAGAAGATTTCAATTTAGGTCACACTGACTGGTCTATTCCATACGTCATACCAATTCAAGAACAACACACAAAATTACTAGATCTTAAAGATGACTATATCTTACATCAGATCTTCAATATACCAACAAGGAAAGACAGAACACTAGATCTTGTGCTAGTTAGAAATCCATCAGCCATAAATTAGATAAATGCCTGACCACCTATTGGGCTAAGCAACCACGACATCGTCTTCATTGAATGTGACATCTAGCTACGTAAGGTTAGACAACAACCATGAAAAATTCTAAAATACAAACAACACAGTATAGGAACTTGTGTGCCTGAATTATCTTATTGACGGTCTAATCTGTAGCCATATTGACGTTTTCATGAATAATTAACAGGTCAAGTAAGCCATTTCAACATTTTTGATAAGAAAAGGAAATATTTTACCATTTAAAAGGGGTTTACGTTGTGCACAGTGTGTGTTTATATTCTCAGATATTGTCAAATTGAGAATTCTAGTTTTTAATGTCATGTCATTGAATTGAAGAATTAATTATTTGGCTGTTTTTCAAAGAAAACTAAACATATAACCTTTAAACTTCTTGTCAAAGAGTGTAAAGATAAATCACACTTTCATGCAAAATTTTTATTATATAGGTAGCTGCATCATAAAGAGTCTTGCAATTTCAATACAATATAAGAAAAACTGCAATAAGCTTACAGTTGTAACAATAAACAGACATACAGCACAACTGTTAACAGAATACAGTTGAATTTTTTGCAAAATGGATATTCTTACTATCAAAAAGAAGGTTATCCTTATGTAAATATGTTGCTTATCCTTAAATGGACTAACCATATAAATATAGACACACAAAGACGCATTTGAGCCAAGATATTGGTCTTTTACTGCTGAATGACTGCTGAGATCACCGATTCTTGCATATATTTACATTTGTAATAATCATATTTCTTCTCAAAAACGTCACCCCCCTATACATCAATCCGTTATTCACATTTCGTCAACATGTAGCACATAAAATTGTATCACGAAACAAGAGAATATGGTCAATACTTACCGGACGTGTATGTTTATCGTGTATTTTTCATAGAAAAACGTTAAACAGCATACAGAAAAACCGTAAATCAGATATTTCAGGCGCAAAGGTTCCTATACCGTAAACAAGCTGATTGGGGAAGTGTCTCTTCGGACCTACAAAAAACTCTCTCCGATCTGTGTGAGATGACCGAACAACAACACTGTGATGTTAATAAAATGTGGAACCTATTCAAAACAAACCTTACTACATTAATAAACAAAAATGTCCCTAGCAAAATGCTTACATATAAACATAGACTTCTATGGGTTCGCAACACACTCAGGAAACTTATAAATAAAAGAAACAAGGTATACTTCAAAATGAAAAAGGAACAAAAAATATTCTACTAAAAATAAAGTCCTTAAAGAACAGACGCAAAGAGAACTTAAAGACAATATACATGCATATATTGAAAAAAAAGGATTTAAGACATCATTGTTAGTGACCCAGACCAAAGTTACACAATCCAAGGAAAACATAAGAAACCCTATCTTGCATAAAATTAATTATAACAGATAAAAGTAGAGTATCGTCCTCTGAAAAATGTAGGACAATTATTTGCAAATAACAAACAAAAAGCAAATAGTTTAAATGGACAGCTCTAATCTGTTTTCACTACCAAATATATAGACAATATACTAGACAAAGGAGAAGGTCACCATCCAACAAATACACCCAAGGCTAGTGGCCCAAACAACATCAGTGGCCGAGTAATGAAAGAATTACAAAACATCACAGTACCCATACTTACCATCAAATTTCAAACATCCTTGAAAACCAGTTTAATTAATGTTTGTTGACAATCCCGCACCTATGACCAATGAAGACATGGATGTTGCGTATTACTATGAGGTATGAGCAAAGCTCATTGTTGAAGGCCTCATGGTGACTTCAAGTTGAAGAACAACAATAAAAACCGTTGTTCCTTTGCTTGTTTTTATCATGTATTTGTAGAGACTTTGTCTCATGTGCATTTTCTCCATATCCTTTCATTCGCCATTTAATACCATCCAACTAGAAACACACCAACACAGCACCAGCTTACAAAAAGGAGAAAAATATAATGCACTCAACAACATACCAATCTCTCTTACATGTATTAGTTTAAAAATCATGGAACATATAATTACCAAACATTCTCATTCACCTTCAAAACAACAAAATACTATATGACCTCCCGAACGGATTCAGACATTCACGATTATGCGAAACCCAGTTACTTTCATTTGTTCACGAATTATCTGCTACTCTGGACAAAACACAAAGACAGACTGAATCATAATGGACTTTCTCAAAGCATTCGACAAAGTTCCACATCAACGCTTAATATACAAACTACAATACTATGGAATCAAAAATGAAACATTAAAATGGAAATCTGCTTTTTCTGTCAAACTGCAAACAAACAGTAGTCTTGGATGGAGAGTCAACAAACCTTTCCCAGTTACGTCTGGGGTCCACAAGGAACGGTCCTGAGCCAGCTCGTTACTTATAATTGTGCAATTATATAGCTCGATTTGAAAACAAGCGATATACAAGCCTCACTCATAATGAAACCTATAAATATAAGTTTCAAAATAAAAAAAAAAACAAAAACAAAACAAAAACAAAAAAACAAAAAACAAAAAAACAAAACAAAAAAAAACAAAACAAAACAAAACAAAAAAAAAACAAAACAAAACACAAAAAACAAAACAAAATATAACAAAAGTAAATAAAAATTAAATAAACAAAAATTAAAGACAATAAAGAAAAAAATGAAAATAAACAAATACAACGCAAATGATAATAATTTTTATATTAATATATTCAGAAATCACACATTGCAAAGCAGCTTATAATAATCTCAGTTATCAAAACACAAGCCAGTTTGACAGACAATCAAAGAAATTTATTTCCTTGTTTGCTTAAAACATTTTCTCAACATTCTTTAGTAATCCTTTGATGTAAGAAAAGGTTTGAGCTTTGTCATGCAAGTGATTAAAACAACAATTTATCCTCTCTGATTAAAAAATTTAATTCTTCATGTTTTTATTATTTTTTTTTCTTTTTTCCTTTTTTTTCTTATCTCAAATAAGATGTTTGTAACTGCTCAATATGTTTGAAAGTATTTTTTTTTAATTCTTCAATCTTAATATTAATTAATTATACTATAAAAAATCCGAGATTCTGATTATCGCAAAATATTCAACGAATGATCGAATAACGCAGTAATTCACGAATGCGCGCAGCGCATGAGTGAATTACAACGTTTTCGATCATAAGTTGAATATTTTCGATAATCAGAATATAGGATTAGTTATTGTTTTTATTATATAGATCTTATTCTGTAATATTTGGTGGTTTATTTTAAGATTCATTGCATGAACTACGTTTTCAATGTTAATCCGCTGAGACGTTTACTTAACAACGACGTTGACAACGTCTATTGTGACGTCACTCCCTAGAGTGAAATTATGGAAAATAATTTCACAGTTAATTATCACTTTTATTTCACTGAGAAATTTCAATCTTTCACCGCAATCTATATAATAAAAACCAATAAATATTTGTAGACCTATCTTAATACACCTGTTCTTCATGTTTTTTTTATTATAATTATTATTTATATTTATTTTATTTTATTCGTTTTTGATTTTTTCTTCTCTTTTGATATAACATGTTATAGACTAGGGTGACACACAAACATTCCATGTCTACGGATACATTAGGACGGAGAACAAAAACACGTCTGCTGCCATCATAATATTTATTCAACACTCCCTACGTCACATTACAATAGCGGGAAAAGGGGAATAATTCAAATTTACAAAAACATATATGACCATACAAATACAGATACTAGTATACAACATCCCGCCCAACAAAAATAAAATTTCTTAAATTTTATATAATGGTCTATGGGTTTTTGAAAATACAAAATCATGTAAAATATTTTAAAATATACTGAATTATTAGGTTTACAATTTCTAAAAACATTCAAAATAGCTGAAAATATATACTGAACTTTCACACTTGTCAAAAATCGAGCATCCATCAGAAAACAACACTCCAGGTACATATGCAGAAATCGAGAGTCTGGCATCGAAAAGTCACTCCATAGGACTCCATGCACGCATTACTCTCATACTAAAGGTTTGAAGTCTGGCACCAGGTATCCACTCCAGGATTTGCAATGCACGCATTACTTCCACACAGACAAACATATAAAACGACGCTACAAAAAACTATGCATAGAACTTTTACTCAAACATCCTCCGGAAAATTGCCATTACATGTATAGCTGAATAAAATATTGATATAGTCATCAGAGACCTTTAAACTCTTGAAAATAGTATGACATAACTTTTGTGAAAATGTCTATAAATTTCACTACATTTGAAAAAAAAATCGACTATTTCCCCCTCTCTATCGTTCCAGATTTATACATCTCACTCTCACAATGAGAAAAAAATAACAATGAAAAATATAGAAGTTCCAGGAAAGAAAATATCAACCCACTAGGTTTTATTTATGACATAAATCACACCGCTATTGACAATTCACTATCAAAATCAGCATAAATAATTTAAAATTATGTAAAATATAACAATATGACAATTAAAACCAAAGAGTTTCCAAATAATAACTGTCATATGGCAATGCAATCATTACAAATACGAAATAACTTTATAATGGTGTAACATAATATAAACGGGAAAAGTTGGAAAAATGGCGATACAATTATCACCAATATAACAATAAACGGACTGGATCTTCTTTTCTCATCGGACAATCTTCAAAATACGATGGCGATACAATTATCACCAATCGAAGATGTATAAAAAAAAGACATTACTTTTTAAAATTTTCTTCAGATTTTGTCGATACAATTATCACCAATAAATTACTGTATACGGGACTTCCACAAATACACTATAACGTTCCACGTGCACATCATGACGAGACACACGGATGGCAGCACATACACGTACAATACACAGATCCACGTTTGGTTCAATTTCAATGTTAATCAAACATTTATAATATTGTAGAAACATGTAAATTAGCTGTTCTCAGAGCTAATACTTGAAAGAAATCACCCGGAGCAATCTTCTGTAAAGTTCTAATTAACACACCTGTCACAATAGCACAGAATGTTTATTCATACACGTAGAACATGTACATACATTGACTATCGATGACAGTCAAAAAGATTCATAGGCATTTTTAAAGTTTTATAATTTATTCATTTTTTATCAACAGATAACTGATTTGTTACATTATAACTAATACAGCCTATACAAGTCTGATGAGTTATCTCCCCATTATTCAATTACGCTGATAGGGTCAATGGGATCCGGGCACGGACCCAGTTTACAACTTTTATCCTGTCCCCCGACACCCGGCATCCGCCATGTCTTCAAGTCGTACAAGTTCAAAAGACTCTGATTCAGATAAAGTTAGACGTGACGCTTCAAAAACATGCCTGGGGTTGCGAAGCCATTTGCCTAACTGGGTATCTAGTTGGAAACGGTCTCACATCGAAAGTGTACTTCAAATCTACTATGAAAAGTACAGTTCACGACTACCGGAAGTACTCGAAAAAATTCCAAAACTGGAGAAACTAAGCAGTCAACAGAGAGAGTACATCGAGATTTTAAAAAACACAAATTTTGGACCAAATATTGGCCAAAAGAGACGACTATACAACTATCCCGAGACAAAACAATTACTCGATGAAACTTTGCTGGAGCTGGAAGCAAGTTATCCTATTACCCATCCAAGGTATGGGCCCCTGGCCCTGTCCCAGAGCTGGGACTAATATAACAGGGATATGAAACTATTTAACAAACCAGTTTGATCCAATAAAAAGCGGTGTCCAGGCTATGATTTGGATCACCTGAACGAGGCGATCACAATACTGGTATACTAGTATTGTTAACAATACTGGAACAAAATTTTATTCCAGTATTGTCTCCGAGTATTGTTCCAGTATTGTTGATTATATATTGTATTGTTTGGTTAATTTACATTGTAATAATTAAACTTGGTAATTATATAATGACTGGACAATGGAATTTGGAAATAAAAAAAAACAACAAAAATATCATGTTTCAATATAATTTTATTTCTTATAATGAATCATGAAATTTATATGTTTCCAAAAAAGAAAAGCACAACATGTATCAACTGTTGTGTTCACTTGCCTGTAATCACAAATGTTAGGTAATTACCAATCACTAATCAATTATCAAGTTTTGATCTGAAACAGCAATTTTCATACACAAACTAACTAAGCTCAACTAGGTGGTCTATGAGTAATAGTCAAAATAACCTTTTTAATCACAAACCAAAATATAATCATGGCAGGAGAGCTAGAGCACATGAAGAAGTCTGGGGTTTCTGCATTGCAGATACCTCATTTTAGCCTGCCAACACCAACATGATACTGTTCCCAAAAGAGATGCAGACACAGTGTGATTAATCATACAACCATTGTAAGACCAGGATCAACAGTTTACTCTGACCAGTGGAAGGCCTACCATCAAATACAAGAGCAACTCAATTTTGACCATGCTGCAGTTAACCATTCTTTGAACTTTAGACCCTGAGACAGTACACAGCAAATTGAATCTTAATGGCGTAAAGCCAAATACAAGCTTAAAGAAATGAAAGTGTCTCTTCTGATTCACTTCACTTCTACCTTGACCAAATGATGGGAGAGTACTGGGGTATACACTAAATGAAGCTTATAGAAACATCATTTTACATAAAGCAGAGCAGGGCTAAGATTTCCAATCATGGTAAATTAAATAATTAATAAAATAAACAATGGAATACATAACAAATGCAAACAGGAAATGACACATTAAACCATACAACAATACTGGAATGATACATTATATTCCAGTATTGTTGCATTTATTTAAAAAAAATTACAATACTGGAATAAAATTTTGTTCCAGTATTGTAAACAATACTAGTATACCAGTATTGTGATCGCCTCGTTCAGGTGATCCCATGATTTTCTGCTGTAACTTTTGATTTACTCAACATAAAATTATTCTAAAAAATTTGCCGAAAAGCTGATTTATCGTGTATTTACAACATTAATTTTCATTCACACAACAACGAAATCCTAATTAAAAATGTGTAATACATGCACCAGGGGTTGTTTTCTTGTGAATAGAGGTCGTAAAATTATCGAGAAACTGTCCAATAAAAAAGTGACAGTTATCGATGATTAATGAGCGTGAGAACAATGAAAATCAAGAAAATTGGCTAACTTTAACTCGTTAGTTTACCTGTCAAATTCCATCCTACCAGTATGAAATTTTATCAGTATAAAGCTCTTTGTATTGGCTTTATGGTTGTATATAATTTATGCAGGAAAGAGTTTAAACAGTGCCGATAAATTTTGACTGATGTGACTACGCTCATGCTATTTTTAGAAATAAATTTTTGAGTTCAAACACTAAATTTTTCCCTGTGTATTTTACAAATAAATTTTCAACTAAATTTAAAGAAAAATATACCATGATTCGCGTCGAAGTTTCATCTTTTCAATCATATAAATTTTGTAGCATTAAATATTTTGGGGAAAATAGAAAGTGTACTAAAAAAAACGTCATGAAGTGTAAAATTTCGCGGTATATTAATAAAAAAACCAAAATTATCCAAGTTTTAGAGCAAAATTTGTGTACTTTGGAATAAATTTATTTTGCAAAAGTTATACTATGATTTGCACATGTTGCAGCAATCTTTTTTCTATAAAATGATGTATTTTGAGTTAAAATCGGTACAAAAATGTAGCTGTAAAGTGTACTAAAAGTGTCCTATGTTTCAAGAGAGAAATGCTCAAAAATACGCCGATTTAGGCAAAATAAAAAAATACATTAGCTTCTCAGGCCCCTGCCTCATCTCTTTTCTGGGAGCTAATTTTACTTTTTTATTTAAATTTCAAATAAAAAAAAATGAAAATCACCTGCCTCATTACTTTTTGGGCATTTCAGCAATGTAAAAAGATGCCTCATCATGATTTTGAACCAATGAAAATAAAAAATTTATGCCTCCCTGCCTCATCATTTTTTCTGAAAAATGGCCTGAGAATCTAATCATTATTTTTGTATGGCCTTACAGGTAAATCTGCCGCGACACCGAAATTTTAAGAAAAGTAAATGTTTCAAATCCCTGTTATATTAGTCTCAGCCCAGAGGTAGTGCCTGTCACAGACACTTGTTGAAAAGATTTAGTCCCCCTCTCTTAGAAGGAGAGTGACTGACATTTTTTTTATGAAACAAGTGCCTGTGTATGTGGTGCCCATGGTAAAATAGGCACTCCAGGTTTCTCCATACTGAATTTCAGCCACTGGACTGAACAAAGTAACAAAAAGTAACAAAGACCTCCAAAAGGGGTGTTCCTGGGTGTGGGGAATGTTTCAAGTTCACAGCGGGTCCATCGGAGATTTCAAGGAAGCCCTGCATGACAATTCGGAAAAAGTACAAATTTGTAACAAATTTACATTTGTATATTAAAATTCATAAACATTCATATTAAAATTGCAGGATGGAGTAAAGAATAGAAGATAATACTTTTATTGACCAAATCAGTGCCCACAAGGGGCAAATGACAATAACATATATAATTGTTATAAAAATTGTTAAAAATATATCAACATAACAATACAGTGCACAGTATTTATACCTATTCATACATGTCATACATGACAAAATAAAAAATAGTACAAACTGTAATAATAATGATAATAAAAACAGAATATTTTTTAAACCTATTCATACATGTCATACATGACAAAATAAAAAATAGTACAAACTGTAATAATAATGATAATAAAAACAGAATATTTTTTAAACTTAGAGTTTATCCAATACTTTAGAAAATGAAACGATTCTAATTTTCTTCTCTCTCTTGAAAAGTAACTACAGAAAAGCTCATAAATACAAAAACCAACAACATTCCTCATCTCTATCTACTTTTTTTGTTTTGTTACAGAACTGACTTATGTATGTATGGACATGATGACACCAAATGTATGAACAACACTACTGTGAACCATGCATGTATAGACTGTAGCTCATGCTTGTATGGACAACACCACTGTAATCCATGCAAGTATGGACAACACTACTGTGATCCATGCATGTATGGACAACACCACTGTGACTAATGCATATATGGACAACACCACTGTGATCTATGCATGTATGGACAACACCACTGTGATCCATGCACGTATGGACAACACTGCTGGAACCTTGTGCACATCGCTAGTTTGACACTTATTAGTCCGACACTCATATGGTCCGACACTTATTTGTCCGACACTTATTTGTCCGACACTCATTGGTCCGACACTTATTAGTCCGACACTCATTAGTCCGACACTGAGGTGGATCCAGCCTTTCAAAAGAAAATGATGGGTGATTCCAGCTTTTTATCAACCTTAAATTTTTTTGGTTGGTTATTTTTTAACCCTCTGTGCATTGTTTTGGTCAATTTTTTGCTAGCAAGAAATTTAAATAATTTAAAAAAATGGCACCAACCCTTAACCCATCCCCTGTATCCATCAATAGGCAACGATAACCTGGACACCACAATAATAGTACCACAGATGATTTATTTGACAATGAAAGGATGATTTATTTGACAATGAAAGCCTTTACCGCTGAAAGGAAAGATTGTGGTTTAACGATCCGATACTAAGCTAATTGTATGAAAGCAGTACGGCCATTTGTCTGTGAATTTTGCTACTATAAGGCCACATCAAATTAATTTATAGATTCTCATCCCCACCCGCCCCATTTTTTCTAGGCTCAATATTTTTTTTATTTTCAATTATTCAGAAATTTTCTTTAAATTCCTATCAATTTTAGTGAAAATCAGTAAAAAATATAAAATAAAACCCTCCCACCGGCCCCAGATTTTTTGTTATAGGTGGATGAGAATCTACAAATTAACTTGATAGGGCCTAATGGGCCATTTTTTAAATATGCTCAAATGTTATCGAAAAGCATGTAACATGGTCTGGTACGTGTTCTTCTAGGGGAAAAATGACATTTGTTTGTTTTCTGACAAATTAGTGCTCGAACACGGCTCTAAATAGAATTTTGTGTCCCTTTAAGAAATTTTAGTTTTGTGATACAACGAAATTTTAATGACAAAATTTGTAGCAAGAGGCTATCAAGAGCCTGCATTGCTCACCTGGGCAAATGCTGACATACAGTCAAAATGATCCCAATACTAAAGGGTCCTATTTTCAAGTTGATATGATATGGTGTATGATCCAAAGTTAAACTTTATTCCAGAATGGCAGCTATTTTGGATGTCATCTTTTTGAAGGGGATCAACGGAGGACTGTTGTGAACAAGTTTGGTAACTGATCCGGCGGGTTATAAAAGAAGATGTTTAAATCAAAAGTTTACGACGGAAGACCGATGACAGACGACAGACTCATAGTGATGGTAAAAGCCCACCCTGGCATAGCCAGGTGAGCTGAAAATGTGTCAAAATTGCAGTCAAGTGGAAAATTCAGTGGCTGAAATGAATATCTTATGAAAATGCATTTCAATTGATTTTGTTATGAAATCTTTATACATGTAACAGATAACCTGTAAAATGGCTAATGCATTCTCAAAATTGGTATGCTTAAGGAAATAAATTCACTTGAAAGTAGTCGTACGTCTTTTGACTTAGTACAGTACACACTTGTATAGAGAGATATTTGATGTATAGGGTCAAATGTGTATTTTGGTATTTCTGCTCTAATCTTCAATTGAATTCATATATATCTTCAAAATCAATGCTTTAAGACAACTCTCCCATTTTCCATGTTAGATGTTGTCTTTTCATTTGAAAATTTGTCTGCTTTTCCAGATACTTCTCCAAATTCAACATTTTTTAACCTCTTTTTTTTTATTTTGGCTTCTCTTTGCCATTTGAACTTTGAAAACTCCTTTTGATCTATATGATGAATTACACTTTTTTGTTATATTGTAAGAAAAATTCTATATACTTTACGATCAGATCTTTTCAGCATAATTATATCTGAAGATGCTAAAAATTTTAACACTTTCACTGAAAATGCGAAAATTAATTTTTTTGCTCTGCCAATCAACACTAAAGCAAGTAGAAAAATAGGGTCCATTAGAACTGAGGACAGGGGACTCGTAACTCTCTTAATTTTTTTTACTTGCTTGTTTTAGTTATATTTGTAATTGTCACAAACTTTGTTTATATGACAATAAAATTGGTTTGATATAACCGGAATGCAATGGAACTCTATTATAATATAATGTCATTAAATGATGGTTACAATCTATATATGCTGAGAGAGCTTTGTGCTTGCATATTCAACAAAGAATAAAATGTCCGTGAGCTCTGCAGCGCAAAATTTTGAATCACGCGAATGAAAGAGCTGCATAAAAACTACGTGTTAACCAACACTTTATTATACCCTCGCTCCGAAGGAGAGGGGTATACTGTTTTACCTCTGTCCGTCCATCCGTCTGTTCGTCACGCATTTTTCTCAGCAACTACACATGACAGCCACTTGATATTTGGTATGGTGCATCAATATGGGGTCCTATACTGCACCTTCCCTTTTCGGCCATATCGAATCACCACTTCCTGTTTACCGACTTTGTGCCTTTTTTCTTTCATTTTCAAAATCCTGACTTTTCGTCGCATTTTTCTCAATGACTGCACCTGACAGCCACTTGATATTTGGTATGGTGCATCAGATTGGGGTCCTATACTGCACCTCCCTTCAGCCATATCGAATCGCCACTTCCTGTTTACCGACTTTGTGACTTTTTACTTTCATTTTCAAAATCCTGACTTTTCGTTGCATTTTTTGTGATATATATATATAGTCTCTAACATTGTTTCCAAGTAATTACGTACTAGTATATTTCTCAAATCGAGATAAATAAATTTTTCACATTTTAAAGTTCGAGGTTTACCGAGAACTTTAAAATGTGAAAATTTAACAATCGAGATTTGAGAACTTATCGTAATAAACTGGAAAACAATGTGGGAGATTGTTTCTTTAATTTCTACTGAATTTTTTTTTTTTTTGAAGTAAAGTGATCTCCGTAGTCTCAATTTTCAAATATTCCGCCATTTTGTTGCTACCATCGTTGCTATGTGTATCATTGTACCATTCATTAAAAATGATGTGGAGTGGAATATTTTTAATAAAAAATGTTATATTATCAATAAATTGAGTAATCTTCATCATAAAAATGCAAAAACAATTTTGCTAGACAATTATGCAGGTGTTAATTTCATCAACATCTGGTTGCAATATTTTGAGAAACTGACACGAGACTTTTACATGATTGACCAATCGACAACTAAGAAAAAAATCATAATACACTTGTTGTTATTGTTTTGATAAATAATCGATCAGGAGGCGTTTAGATTTGCTAGAAGTTAGAGAAAAGGCAATATTTATCATTTGCCCTTACATTTCATTTATTTAATCCGTCAAAATTATGTATGCCTGAAATACAATTATATTTTTGTGACATTATTTCTCAAAGTGACACACAGTCAAAATACAAAAAGAGCAAGCATCCTTGGAGGTCTTTAGAATCAACATAAGAGCGACTGCTGGAAACCGTTCCAGTATATTTTTAGGACAAGGAAAGAAAAAAGGGTGTTGAATTGAACTAACAAGTGGCGGACTAATGAGTGTCGGACTAATAAGTGTCAGACAAATGAGTGTCGGACTATTGAGTGTCAGATTAATGAGTGTCGGACTAATGAGATGACCCCAGTGGAACCAACCAAACTATTGCTTAACTGCAGGGGTACCAAGGGATGATGCTCAAGAATCCAATCTATTTTAGTTAATAAAGGATTGGTTATGAATTTGTTAACATTGGTTGTTGGCTTTAAATAACTAAAAAGGCACCTTAGGTTTGGTATCATTAGAATCGGGAAAAAAAGAGAAATTTTTTGTCTGGACAAAAGAATTAACCAGGTATTCAAATTTTCGATCATTAAATCAATAAATGTAAATTTTCCCTATATATTCTACATAAATATTTTTTTTCAGAGTTAAGAAATTCCTTAACACCACTCTTCTTGCAGTGATAGTTTTGAAAACACTGATATTAGGCTATTGAAATTTATATGCTGTACACCTACTCTGAATCAATCCATCCATATGAAAGTAGATACTAGTTTGTCAGCATTGTCAACGTTATTTGGTTAAACTTAAATTGACAAAAACCTGCCAGTTATATGACATGAAATGCATTGTTTCTTGAAAAAACAACCAGAAAGCAACTTGGTTCACCAAAGATGGGGTTCATGAAGTCTTGTCGTGGGTTGCAACAGCCGATGTCCAAACACCTCATATCATTGGCATGTGATGGACTTTTTGAAAAAAATAATAAACTTTAACATTGGATATATCTTTTTAATGGTTAGGGATATGGCTTTCATATTTTGCATGTGCATTCCTTGTGGCAAGATCTTTAAATTGGTACCAGAATATTTGATGTTGTTACCTTCACCTTGGCATGTGAACAACTGCAAAAAACTTTAACATTGGGTATATCTTTTGAATGGTAAGTGATAGGGCTTTCATATTTTGCAAGTGTAGTCCCTGCAAGGTTTGCAAAAAGCCATTCAATACTACTATTGACCAGGTGGGAGTTCAATACTGGTCTTAACTGGTCAGAACTGGTCAATAATGGTCAATTGGATTACTGACAAATTAGACTATATAAAGCATAATTTTAGACATGATAGAAGGTACATGTATATCAAAGATCATATAATATTATGTTGTTCATTGAGAAGTTTATACAATGTTAATAGTAATCAATGTGTAATATAACTACATGAACTTCACAAGAATTTATTAATAAGAAGAGTGAAGAACCCTTACATAAAAAGGCCATAAAGAGCATACCCCTGACAAATTTCCATTTCCTGCATTTGAAATTTGTCGAGACAACCCATAAAAGAACTTAATAAGTTTTTAACCGGGTTTTCCATGGGAAAAATCCGGTTATTAAAATGGTGAAAATGGCGGGCAGATGGGCGGCTGCCAAATGGGTACATCATTTGTCTGGAGCAAATCTCCTACAGTATTTGAAACAGGAAGTTTTTATTTTGCAGATCAATTGTACATATATCAAAGGTGTGCATGTTACTTTGATTTTGATTTTTGATAATTTATGTCAAAAATATCAGTTGTTGAACTTAATCAAATTTAACAACATGGTACCCCTTTTGTCCGTAGCAAATCTCCTACAGTATTTGAGACAGGAAGTTTTTATTTTGCAGATCAATTGTACATATATCAAAAGTGTGCATTTAATTTGTGACATTATAATGTTCTAAAAAAGTATTAAAACCACTTTCATAACCCATCTCCTTGTTGTGCAGGGATGTTGTTTTAACAATTCAATCTCTAATTTACTACCTGTCAACTAGGGGTTTAATTAACTGTCATGTACCTGTATGTTAACTGTACTTTACCTGTAAAGAAGATATTTAAAAACATAAATTTTCTTCATAAAGTTTTATAATTTACATCCATCATTTATTAAGGTAGATAGACACTGTTGCGCTGCGCAATTCAATCGCGCATTAGAAAAATAAAGAGTCGGATACGGAGTACGTTTGATTTTCGAGTCGGAACAATAATTTTACGGCTTTTCTTTGTGACGTCATAATTGAATGATAGATGTGAAACGTCATCTTTCGTTTACTTTGCCTCGAATTAACTCCCTTTTCCCGTAAATAATGTTTAATCCGGAAACTTTGTAAAATATCTCCGTTAAAAGCATGGTGACATATACATTTTATAATTGTAATCAATAAATTACATCATAAACTATCTGTTCACAAAAATACATCAATTTCTAATGGATAAAATGTTCATTTCTATTAAGCTAAAAGTTGCCTTTCCATATTTTCCCCGTGCATTCCATGTAAATTTAGGTGAAAAAATGGCTAAAAATGAGCAAACTTTGATCTCAGTTCTAGAAAAAGCAAGCATGGTGACCCATATTTTTTATTACAGATTTCTGGTTAGTAGGATTGGTTCTTCGATTGTACCAACTTACAACAAAATCTCATGGATATGAATATTACTGTCTATCTACCTTAAAATTGAATTATGACAGCAGTCTGCAGTCATTACTAACAGTATTGCAACAAAAAATTCATACTAGTCCGTTTGGACTAGTGGTTTAAAAAATTTAATAGTCCGAATTAAAATTTACTAGTCTTACAAAGACCAAATAGCATGACAAACACAAAACAAATAAACAAAAATGAACAAGAACACCACAAAACTAAAGCACAAGAAGTGTGAATCCTACAAAAAACTGAGGTATCATCAAGTGCTGTGTAAGGGTAGGCATGATCTGCTCCACATGTGGCACCCGTCACACTGCTGATAAAAACTCTGGTTTTATCACAATAGATGTTTGTCAGTAAACCATTTTTGATTTCTTATATGGCAGGAATTTGAATTTTCAGTGTATGTTATAATATTTTGAAAATTCCAGTAACTTAAAATCTTGACTCGCTCATTAGTCATTGAAATGATATCAAAATTTGTAATGTAGAAGGATATTGATCAGTTGTACATTGTAATCCATTTTGATTGTTATGCAATATTAATTTCCTATTTGGAGAGAGTTTGAACTTCGAGCTGTGGTATATCTAGTAGTGTTTCCCACAGAAATTTTCAAACGGCAGGGAAAATCTTGCCTTTTAGGTTGGGGCAGAGGGGAAAATTGATTAAAATGTGTAAATTTGTAATAGGGCAGAAGGGGAATGCAAAAGAGGGCAGGGAGGAACACCCTTCTAAAACAAGCTAGGGGAATCACAAATCTAGCTCACGATGAGCATCTTCATGATCTTACATGTTTTTACTGTATTTCAGATTGTCTTCTGCTAAAGGAGCACTCATGTATGTTCGGATAAGAGATTTTATTACTGCACTTGGTGAGTTTGTAAAAACCAGTTTCCAGAAAGCAAAAACTTATGCTGAACATGCTGAAAAAGAAATGGACAGCCTTTTCAAGACACCTTTAATTTGTGAAGAAACTTACTCCAAAACTATATATCCATTTGCAGCAATGTGTGGATTACGAGTTGAGTAAGTTGTCAAATATTTGTTTGATGCAGTTATTTCTGTTGTTGCTAATGGCAACTTGTGTCATTACATAAACACATGTATGGTTGTCTCTATCAGATACAAATCACTTAGGTCTGACATTTTTATACCCCTACAAACCAAGTTTGGGGGGTATATAGGAATCACCCTGTCTGTCGGTCTGTCCGTCCGTCTGTCCAAAAATGTGCCTTGTCAGCACATTTTTTTCTCAAAGGCTACTTGGATTTAGATGAAATGCTACACCATTTAAGTACACCATCTGACAGCGTGCATGAAATAATATGGTTGTTGAACAAAAATTTGAAAGGGAAAGAATTTGTCTTTGAATATTTTCTGCAAAAGGGGGGGGGGGGGGGGGGGGATTGTGATCCTTGTCAGCGCATGTTCTCCTATACCACTGCTTGGATTTTGATGAAATGTTGCACAGTTTTTGTACACCACCTGAAAATGTGCATGAAGTTATATGGTTGCTGTACGAAATTTTGAAGGGGAGATAATTCATCTTTGAATATTTTCTGGAAAAAGGAACCTTGTCAGGGCATGTTCTCATAAACGAGTGCTAGGATTTTGATGAAATGTTACACAGTTGTAGCATACCACCTGAAGATGCACATGAAGTAATATGGTTGCTGTCTGAAATATTGAAGGGGAGATAATTCATCTTTGAATATTTTCTCGAAAAAGGGGATGGGGTTATCCTTGTCAGCGTATGGTCTCTTAAACCACTGCTTTGATTTTGATGAAATGTTACACAGTTGTAGCACACCACCTGAAGATGTGCATGAAGTTATATAGTTGATTTCTGAAATTTTGAAGGGGAAAGAATTCTCCTTGAATATTTTCTGGAAAAGAGGGAGGGGGTGATCCTTGTCAGGGCATGTTCTCCTTAACCACTGCTTGGATTTTGATGAAATGTTGCACAATTTTAGTACACCACCTGAAGATGTGCATGAAGTTATATGGTAGCTGTCTGAAATTTTGAAGGGGAGATAATTCGTCTTTTTTATATTTTCAGGAAAAAAGGGGGTGTATCACTTTGTCCATACTTGTATTGTGTCCACATTTTTACTGTGTCCACAACTGTATTATGTCCACACACACTTAAATTTACACTTGCCACATTGATTCAGGGTTCAATTAGCAGGGGGTATACTTGGCTGCCATTTGGCGACAGCTCTAGTTTCACGCTGTAAATGCCACCAAATTTCAATGTGAACACCAGCAAACTTCCTGTTGTTAATTATATCAAAAGATAGGCAGGGTCAATTAACTTATACTGACAATAAGCCATTTGATTCCAGTATGAGCAAGAATGATCATAATGATGGTCTAGCTTTCATGGATAGCATAATTTTAGTGCCGATGAAAACAATATGCATGTTTATCAAATCACTTGTTTTCTATATTGCGTCTCGGATCAACAAACCTGTCGCACAGTAATTTGTCAAAGATGAAAATAACATTTGTTTACCTGTGACAGTGTATTGCATATATTTATAGCAATGAAATCGACATGCGAAATCACACAATCCGATTATTTTCACGTATTACAGAATAACATAATACATGCAGACGTATGCAGCAGTTCTTTGGATGACTAGGAAGTTTTGTCACATGTAAATTTTCAGGGCTTCGAGATTCAGCTCCATCGGAGCTTTGATTATATATGTAAGCTATGTAATGATTTCAAAACACATGTATGCAAAGTTTGAAAAAAAATCTATAATAAATTTTTAATGGATCCTCTCATATTATTATTTTTCCTATCTTTTCTATGGAAAATCCTTAAATTTTCAATTTCAGTCTTTGCGCTTAAATGCACAGTGACACCCAAATTTTATTTCATATTTTTATCAATTATGTGTACTATTATGTTTCTACATATAAAATTTCACAAAATTCTATAATACTTGCAGACACCTGAAGAAGAAAACCTAAAAAGCATGAATAATGAGTAATCTACCTTTGTGAATTGCAGTAAAAATGTCACTTGTGTCGATCAACACAGTGGATTTCACAAGATATGGAACAAGTTCTGCAACTCATTTACTCTTTATCCCCGCACTTTCGAAGAAAGTTCGGGGATATGTTATACCCTCCGTCTGTCCGTCCATCCGTCCGTCTGTCCGTCCGTCCGTCCGTCCGTCCGTCCGTCACACTTTTCTTGTGACTCAAACTCCTCCTACATTTTTGGATTTAGGGATTTAATTTTGTTGTAGAATTGTTGCATATAGTGTGCAGATGTGCAATAAGCTTTCGGATTTTCGATATTGGTCTTGGTGCAAACAAGAGGCCCCATGATGTCAATTTTTACACATGTGGCATGTGACACAAACTCCTCCTACATTTATGGATTTAGGGATTTAATTTTGTTATAGAATTGTTGCATATAGTCTTTAGGTGCGCAATAATCTTTCGGATTTTTGATATTGGTCTTGGTGCAAACAAGAGGCTCCATGATGTCAATTTTAACGAAGACCAAAAGATGTGGATTAGACACATGTGGCATGTGATGCAAACTCCTCCTACATTTTTGGATTTAGGGATCAAATATTTATGCAGAATTGTTGCATATAGTCTATAGATTTGCAATAAGCTTTTGGAATTTTGGTTCCGGTTCCAACTTTGGTAAATTATCTGAAAATGTCAAAGACACATATTTTTTTTTAATTTTGGCATATTATATTATATTCTGACAAGTGTTTGGTAAAAAGCAAAATTTTGATAACTTACGATACTGAAGGCGGTTCCAATTTTGGTAAATTTCCTGAAAGTCTCAAAGACCACCTATTTTTTGGAATTCTACCTAGCAACCATATTTGAAATGTTTGTGTAGTTTAGGACGAACATTTTCATCAATTGGATTTCAAAAATATTTGATTCCAGTTTTGGTAAATTTCCTGAAAGTCTCAAAGACCATTTATTTTTTGGAATTCTACCTAGCAACCATAGTTAAAATGTTTTTATACGACCGCAAAAATTTTGCGGTCGTATTATGTTATGGCGC
>MJUU01067351.1:89665-106797 GCA_002080025.1 Modiolus philippinarum | reverse complement strand
AAAAACATGGCCGCCAGCACGGAACATGGTTTAACATTGGACCCTATGGGAAAATCACATTTTCATCTTCTCCTCTGAAACCACTAAAGCAAATTCAACCAAACTTTACAGGAATGATGTATGGAAGGTCCTTTACAAAGATAGCTCATTTCTTACCGATCCGATAAAAACACGGCTGCCTGCATGGAACTTAGGTTCAACATTAGACCCTATGGGAAAAATCACATTTTCATCTTCTGCTCTGAAACGGCTGAAGGCTGAAGCAGATTCAACCAAACGTAGCACTGTATGTGAAAACCATACTTTCCATATCTTCTCTGAAACTAAACTTTAACTAAACTGTATTGGAATGATGTATTAAAGGTCCTTCGCAAGGATAACTCATTTCAATAGGATCAGACTAAAAACACTTGTGCCAACGGAGAACATAGCTTAACATTAGAACTCATTGGTAAAATACATCTTTTTTGGTCATGCATGGCATAGAAGCATTTTGTCAGGTGAGCGATACAGGCTCGGTCTCTGAGCCTCTAGTTTGTATTCTGTAAGATAGCTCAAACATAAATCGGTTGTCTTCCTAGTCTGGATCTGAAACAAAGTACATTGGAACCGTAATCCAGGGTACACACGGACACACTAAGAAATACATACCGACAAGTCTACTGTATTTTCTATGGATTGTCTCTTTTCTTTACCCTATCACCTGGAGGTCATGGGTAACTTTATACGAGAAGTGTTAAGCTACCTGTCTCCTGCTGACGTAAATGATACCATGTTCGAACTACCCAAACATTATTGGTTGTATATAGTTAACTCCAGTAGTTTCTAGTTTCTTTTGTGGCTTTGCAGCATGCCTGTATGGGATTATAACTGATCACACTTTGATCACATGCAACTGTAGATGTACTACTCTATATTTTTAGTGTGGTTAAGGTTCATGATATACCTGATACCGAGGTGAACGTGGTACCAGTGGGGGCTGTAAGTTGTCTTTCTTCTGTCTTCTGTAGGTCATATACAGACATTTTGATCTGTTCCCTCAATATTAGGTCTAATCACATCGAACCACATCCGGAAAATTCTGTGGGGAATGATGGTGGTTAGTCTTCGCTGGAGACTCCGTACATCACAGGATCTCCGTGATGTACTGTCATGTATTAATAACGGCCACTTGGAACCACTAGCCAATCACAGTAAACCCTGGTTTCTCTTCAAGAACCGCTATTGCACCAAACGGATGTTGTATTGACTGTAAACGATCCACTGCCTGGAATACTCTTGGATACCGTATCTGTGTTTGTTCTGCAGGCCATGACAGGATAGTAGAAAATCAAAACTAGAGAGAGTAAATGCCCCGCTGCCATTATTCGATATTTTTCATGGTGTGTCTATATTCAAGTTATTGGTTAAATTGTGCTACTATGTTTGTGTCTGTAAGGCACATATGATGCCCTCGCAGTTGGATATAAAACATGGACATCTACTTTCTAGGCACTTGATAAAAAAATTTTAAGACCATTAACTTTCATATCTCGCACAGCCTATGATATTACCAGTAAGGAGTTATCCAGGATCAACCCTTCAAATGCACACCTTTCAATAAAATTACCAAGTCCAACAACACCCCCAAAATAAACACAAATTTATTCTAAAATCTAAATTGTGAGAATATGCACATCGTCAATCCATTTCTAATCACTGTGCAAAGTAAAATAAATGTAGCTTTAATATCGTTTGAGGAGTTGTCAGGAATAACAGTTCCAGAAAGCACATTTGGATGAGATGGCCAAGTTTAATAAACCCTCAAAATAACAAATTTTGGCCAAAATCTAAACCATAAAAATATCACTGTGTATGGTGAAATGCGTGTAGCTTTAACATTGTGGAAGGGGTTATACAGAATGACATTTCCAGTACACACATTTTGATAAAATGGCCAAGTCCAACTATCCCTAACAATCACAAATTTTTAGCCAAAATCTAATCCATGACAATATGCACATCTTGAATCCATGTCTAATCACTGTGCATCTTGTGCAAAGTAAAATAAATGTTGCATTAATATTGTGTAAGGAGTTGTCCGGAATAACAGTTCAAGAATGCACATTTCGATAAAACTACCCCTCATTTTCTCAAATTTTGGCCAAATCCTAAACCATGACAATATGCACATCTTCAGTCCATGCCTAATCACTATGCAAATAAATGTATCATTGTAACGGGTTCGAAATAAGCAATTCATTTCACTTTTCATCTTTATTTATTTAAACAGGATAACAGTGTACAATCTCTGGAAAGATATAAAAAAAACACATATTACATGATATGAAAAATATTATAAACATCAGTTTAACATCACAACAATGCATTTCAAAATTATCAATGAAACATCAAAATAGAAATATAAATCTACTATCAATCCTAGTACATGTGTACTGAATGTCAATTCTACAATCTTTATGATCAGAATAAACTATTAAGTGTGAAAAATCTATTTGATTGAACTATCAAAAAGTATGTTCATTACCAAAACACAGTGAAATAAATATACAATATAACATACCATCAGTATGACAAGATCAATCACATATTCTACTGCTACATTCTGTACAGTGAACTAATCAAGGCATAGACCTAAAATAAAAATACCTTCTGTCTAACAATAGTGAAACACAGAATGTTCGCTATGCAAAATTTATGTACAATCATTTTAACCAATGCAACATTTACTTTCATTTTAACATGAAAATATGTTAACAATAAAATTGAAAACAATAAACTATAAACTTATTTCCAGAGTTGTATTTAAACTACAAAAATGTTGAACAAGATTTATACAAAATTTTAAAATAAAATACATGGATTTGCTTTTAACAAAACTAGCCAAAAATAAGTTACAATACAAGTTGTACTTACAATAATGAAAAAGTAATATAATCCAAGTCTAACAAGGCACAAAAATATCAGCCTAACTCTTCACTGTCTATTTGTGGTGTGGCAAAATGCTCAAAATACACCACCTTAAATACCATAGAATTATACAAGGATTTGGGTTCATAAAAAGTATAGGAAAATGACCCAAACCAAATAAGGTAATGAAATAAGGGTTTCTAAAAATATTGTAAAGAAATGCAAATTAATACAAGAATGTCACCAAATATGGAAAGGACAAACTATGGGGTGATTGTCCACACTGCGACACCTGAAAAGTACTCACTCTCCAATAAATACCTAATAGTAGAAAAATATTAATCAATAATTCCAGAAATATGGAAAACTTTTAAGAATAAACATATCAAAATCTGCAACTAAACATGATATATTTAATCACCTGCAATCAATACAAAATCAGTGTATAGTTAGACAAAGAAGGATAACTCTAAATTTTCTGCAAGCAAAATCCAAACTAAACCTGAAATATAAACTGAATATAAAATTAATACTTATATACAGAACCAATAAATAAAAACACAAGATCCAGTACGGGCACATCATTAATATTGTGGGAGGAGTTATCCGGAAAAGCAGCTTACCAGAAATGGAATTACGGATGGACGGACGAGGGTAAAACAATATGCCCCCGACATTCGCGGGCCCATAAAAAATATTTAAAAAGTTTCAGCGTTATCTGATAAGTTGTCAGTTACCAATCTCCTTAGAAATGGTATGTGTACCGATCCTTGACATGGAGGCCGTTTGGTTCTCTGTTTCAAAAGAGATGACTGGCTGTAGGAGACTTCATGTATCGACTCTGCTTGACTCTGGTTTGTTGTACTGACGTGTCAAACTCTACCTTTTGTTGAAAAACTGACCGTATACTCTGCATGTTGAGTTGTAGCTGTGGTCGCTTCTTGCCTCCCCTGTTGTAAGTCGGTTAAACATATAGTAAGTTTTCCAGCAGAAAATTGGGATACCTACATTATGTATGGGACTAATTGTGTGCCAATTTAAGCAGATTTGTTTCTTTATTCGTATTAAGCCAGGTTCATACAAGGGCTAGGTCAGAAAAAACAAGAAGCTAGTCTTTAATTTCAGCTTCCGTTACATAGATGTTGTTCTTTCATTAAACAATCTTCAATTTAAGGATAAACTTCATCTTAGATACCCAAATTAACTCGAAATTACAGAGATCACAGAAATACAACCATCAGCATCATATCTGGACCTATACCTCTATATTGACAACTCTGGGCGTCTGAAAACCAAACGTGATGAATTGACTTTCCGATAGTGAACTTCCTGTTTTTGAGAGGTAATATTCACACATATCCGGCAAATAGCGTCTACATTTCACAACTCATTCTGTAGTTTATACAGGGATTTTGCCATCAGAGCGAAATCACTGTCTCAAAAACTATACATCAAAGGTATGATTAATCACTGTTGCAATTGTCACTACAAAAGTATTACGAGCGTCACCATGATTTGACAGACCGTAACAATGTTTCTATTTCACAGATAAGAATGGATATCTTTCGGTAGATCGGACTGACAAACACCGACTGTAACAAAGCCGGCCGTGACATTTAATGGCAGTGTGACGGGTGCCACGCGTATAGTAGACCACGCTTTATACCCTTCCATAACTGAGCACCTGATAATACCTCAGTTTTGTAGGGGTTCACACTGCTAGTGGCCGGGTTTAGTTTTGTGGTGTTCTTTTTTATTTATTTGTTTTGTCCTTCTCATGCTTTCTCAATGAGTGTCGGATAAGAGTAGCTTTTATTTTAGATTTTTATCCCTGCATTTTCTGACGAAAGTTACGGTCTTTATTTTCGCCTCCGTCTGTCCGTCACAAAGATGTCGATTTTAACGCGCGAGCTCTTACATTTTTGGATTTAGAGATTTAATTTTGTTGTAGCATGGTTGCATATAGTCTGCAGAAGCGCAATAAGCTTTTCGATTTTTGACCTTTATCTTGGTGCAAACAAGATGCCCAAAGATGTCGATTTACACAAAGTCCCCCAAGCCATATGGCATGTGACGCGAACTCTTCTTACATTTTTGGATTTAGTGTTTTAATTTTGTTTGCAGCTTTGTTGCATCTGGGACCAATATATTAGTCCCAGGTTGCATATAATCTGTAGATAAGCAATAAGTTTTTGAAATTTTGATTCCGGTTCCAACTTTATTTTGAAATGTTTGCATATAATCTTATATTCTTACAAGTGTTTGGTAAAAACGAAATTCTGAAAACTTAATAAGATTCGGAAAGGTGCTTCCAATTTCGGTAAATTTCCTGAAAGTCTCAAGACCACATATTTTTCGAATTCTTCCTCTTAACCATGCTGAATTTTTTTTCGATGATAACAAACATTTTCATCAATTGGATTTCAAAAATATGTGATTCCATTCTTGGTCAATTTCCGGAAAGTTTCAAATGTCGCTTATTTTTTTTAATTCTAGCGAGCAACCATACTCAATTTTTTTTGTTAATTTAGGTCAAACATTTTCATCAATTTGATTTCAAAAATATTCGATTTATTAAAATTTCCTGAAAGTCTGATAGACCCCCCTTTTTTAAAATTCTATCTAGCAACCATACTTAATTTATTTGTTTCGTTTAGGACATATAGTATATCCTTCCGGATCATTTCTCCAGTTAGAGATATTTAAATTTTGTGATTTCCAACACGCGAGCTTTAGCGAGCATGTTAAAATCAGGAATTTAACTATCGAGAATGGAGAAATATCGTAACCCACGAGCAAACGGAAGGATATATTGTTTCTCCAATGGCTTTTACTGTGTTTCAGGTCACAATGTAGATTCAATGGTTCAGCACGGTTGTCAACATTGGTTCAAGATTCAAGATTCAAGATTTTTATTTATTCAAGACAGAATACACTGTAACGTGAGAAATGAAAGTAGAATTAAACAATGCATGTAATAGATATAATAAACAATATAGAAAATTCATTAGAACAAAATTAATAATAATACAATGTGAATGAAACAATGATAAACATTGTATATCATCATGGCCTAATATAATAATATATAATTAACACAACACGATATTATTAGGGCAATGGTTATAATAAATTTTATAATAAATGTACAATTTTGTTTATAAATATTGATACGTTATCCAATACCCTTTTGTTGCACAATGATAACAAACCTTTCAATTTTGACTCGGATGGATTTTCGTAATAGAAACGGGGAATATATTTGTTCCTGTCTATTTTGATTGCCTCGTGTTGACATATCATCTCCAATCCCTTTGAAACATAAATTGCATGTACGATTTTCACGAACTGTACTTTGCCAGCGTCCAGTTTCGACTGGAAATTTTATCATTTGAACAGCGAAGTTTAGTTATTATAATACGACGTTTACTCGTTCTTAGTAAATAGTTCTCTAATTCAAAGTCTGACTTAAATATACTATAAAATACATGTACACCCCTTGAAGAATTGGAAATATCACTATTCCATTTTTGCACGACTTTGGTCTGGGTAAAATATTTGCCATAAAGGGCCAACCCGTGGTAAAATCGCCATATATTCACGCTCCCGTGAATTATTTCTTAATTTTTAACCAAATGGGTTAACAAGCTAAGAATTGGAAAAAAAACGTTTTCACAATTGGATTTCAAAAATATATGATTCCAATTTTGTCAAATTTGCTGAAAGTCTAAAAGACTGTTTATTTCTTAAAATTCTCCCTAGCAACCATTCTTAAACAATTTATTTACTTTAGGACAATAATTTCAATAAATTGGACTGTAAAACAATTTGATTCCAATATTGTTAAATTCCCTGCAAGTCTCAAAGACCACTTATTTTTCAAATTACACACAGCAACTTTACTTTCAGATTTTGTTTCTGTTAGAGCAATTTCCAAATAGGATTTCAAAAATATTTGATTCCAGTTTTGGTATATTTGAACCCAATTTGAGTAAATTTCCTGAAAGTCTCAAAGAGCATTTATTTTGGGAATTATTGAAACCAAATTTTGAGAATTTGTTTCAACTGGATCAAATATCTTCACCAAGTTATTTCCAAAATATTTGAATCCAATAGGAAGTCTGAAAGACCACTTATTTTTCGAAGTTTACCTAGCAACCACTTACATATAATTTGTTTCGTTTAGGACAAACATTTGGATTTCAAAAATATATGATTCCAACCTTTGTAAATTTTCTGAAAGTTTCAAATGCCACTTTTTTGGAATTCTACCAAGCAAGCATGCTTGAATAATTTGTTTCGTTTAGAGCAAACCTTTTCATCAATTGCGTGGATTTCCAAAATATTTGATTCCAAGCTCATTTTATCGTGTTTATTAGCATTTTTGTACAGAAAAAAATTCTAAAAAATTAGAAAAAGTGCAGGAAAGAGCACTCCGTTTTATATATGACGATTATATCAGTTCATGTGATAATTTATTGCTAAAAGCTAATGTACCATGATTACAGATTCGTAAAATTAGAATTATGGCCCTAGAAACTTTTAAAATAGTTAATAAATTATCACCTATTTGTTTAAATAACTTAGTTACAGTTAAAAATTCTAAATATTCTTTCAGGTACAGTAATATTTTGGATATTCCACAGGTGAAATCTACGCGGTACGGTATTAAATCTTTTAAATATGCAGCAGCTACATTGTGGAACAGCCTCCCAGACCACTTCAGGACTGAAAATAGTTTTTCACAATTGACCCATTTCTAGTTTCCGGAGTTACCTCCCCTGATTAAAAATAAGCGGCTATTACAGCTGATTCGGCTTAGCATGTTGTAAACAAATTACCTAGTTTGCTAGCTAAGTTTGGTTTCTATGAATGTGTATTGCTTTGCTGTCCAATCAGAAACCATATTAAATGACTGGTCAGTGAAGCTTGAGAGTCACACCTACAGGTAGATTATAGACTATTCCAGATTGTATCAGAAAGACAACCATATTTGACTTCATGGAAATATGTTTCCCTTAGCTTGCAAACAAGTACAATGTATGAATCTAAGTACTTTACCCCCATTATAGCTATTATAAATATCAGAAATCAATGGTGGCAAATATACCTTAAAATAGTCAAGATCACTGAATCATGAACCAAAAGATTTTGTAAACAATAAAAACTAGCACTACATACCAAGAGAGGCAAATTATAAAAGCTTTAGAAACCAAATATGAAAACTTACATCTATATAAAAACTGCATAAAATTGTGACGAACAGACAGACAGACAATAAATAATAATAATTATAAATAAGTTTTATTTAAAGTCGGCATGTAAATATAACAAACAACCCAAGCTCAGCATAGAACTTTAAACGGATAGACAGACAGACAGACTGACACCTTTATCACTATATATAAATAACTCAGAATTATAATTTTCACCTAGAAATAAATAAGATAACTTTAATTCTCATAAACTAATTTACAAAGGTAACATAGTAATCATGCAATTAAATTATGAAAAGGTCTATAATCCCTTCATCAAGGTGTGAATTTTGCCTTAGGCATGTTGGACCTTTAACTACATGGATCAATACACATTCTTAGGCTGATCTAACAAAGGTAGAAGAAAGTCCGCAAACTTTGATCCTACATGCTAACCTGTAATGGCTGTAACATAGAATATAACGGGAAGGTTGTAGAAAAAATGCTATAACTTCGGTTTTGAGAAAGTCTTTGTCAAATCACTTGGGTATGATGTTGATGCAACCCCAGAGTACAATCCAACATACTTTTCATGACGCTCACCTTTACAGGTAAGCAGCTATTCTTACAGGTAAATGTTTATTGCATTTGGAGATAACAGGATGTGATGGTGAGTTAATCAACATCTGTACGAGAGCCACAACAGTCAAGGTTAATATTATACAAACTATGAATACATTAGAATGCCTAAAAAGTGAAGAAAAAAAAAATAAACCAGTAGGGGAATACACAACAAAAAGACAATAAGATTAGTGAGATTGGTGGAAAAGGATTTGGACCTGGTACTTAAAAACATAAAAAATGCAATGAATAAAAAAACCAAAAAAAAAAAAAAAATGAAAAGAACGAAAAAGAATATAAAACCGATCTACGAGGTAGTAAACATAACCCGAATGAATCAACTAAATTGTATCCCAAAGCAATACATACAAAAAGTTAGCTGCATGATAAAAGGTACACAGAGAACATCGATGCACACAAGGTATTCGACAGACAATCATTCAAAATTTAAAAACATATACTTTTATAGTTTTTACCAAATTATTTGAAAATTTCGTGTCTTCTGCGTGAAAACAATACACAAGAATGCAAAGCCGTTCAAAATCTAGGGTTAAAATACACATTTCTCAAGAGTGTCACGATTTTATAAGTTTTTTAACATAAGAATAAAAATCCTCTTTTATTGTATTGTTTTGTTGTCTTGTTTAAACTTTAGTTACAATCGCAGTTTCAAATGTGACCCCTCGGCAATTTATCGTAGTTTGGTATAACCTGCATTTTATATCGTGTCAACCTGTGTATTGGTTTGAGATATGCGCATGGAGATATCGGATTATGTTCTGGAAATCGGGTTATATTTATTACCATTTGATTATTTTACCCTTTTTGAATACATCGTTTATTTGAAGTGCTTTTTAAATACATTTTTTTTTATTTTGAATGTCTATCTCGATATTTTGTGTATTGGTCCTTCTCTATTCATTTAAGGTATATCTGTAACGTTGTTTGAAGTTTTAAAATTAAATTTTATTAATTTAAAGTTTTATTTTCATTTTTTCGTGTTTTGTTTTTATGCTATTTTTAGGCGGAATTTTTCTGTTTGTGTTTTAAAGAAAAAGTGTATTTGTCCTTTTAAGTGCCTTTTTCGCTAACCGCTTTGTTGTGTATTCCCGTAATTACTGGTTTCATTTATTTTTAATTTTTGGACATTCTCATATATTCATAGTTTGTATAATATTAACCCTTGATTATTTTTAACTACTTTTTGTGGCTTTCCAACAAATGTTTATTAGTCACCGTCACATCCTGTTAATTCCAAGTGCAATTAACATCTACCTGTAGCTTACCTGTAAAGGTGAGCGTCACGAAAAGTATGTTGGATTATACCCTAGACTGTATCAACATCATATCCAAAAGATTTGCCCCAGACTTTCTCCAACCCGAAGTTATAGCACTTTTTCTACAAATCTCCCGTTATATTCTATGTTAAAAATAATCCTCGATAGCCGCTTATTATTAATCAGGGGAGGTAACTCCGGAAACTCGAAAGTCGTCAATTTAAGAGCTTAATGCAGTCCTGGAGTGGTATGGATTGTCGCTGTTCTGCATGTAAGTAACAACTTTGCTGAAAATTTCGCTTGGTGCCTTTTTTAATTCTGCTTATGCTATATAGTTTATTTAATTTGATTCTTTGATGCAGATGTCCATAGACAGCTTGAAACCCTGTGCCATATGTGCTGCTGTCTGTGGACCTCTGCATCACCGCTTATTTTATGTTTTAGTGCTAATTATTGCTTAATACTTTGCTCTAAATGTGTGCTTTTATGTGCTTATCTTATTTAAGTTTTAACTCTGGTATATGTACTGTCTTTTATGGTAAATTGCCTGTCTTATGTGATGTTAATTCTGTTTTATATGTGCATGCTTTGTTGTTTTAATGTTAGTTATATGTTTTATGTATTCGGTAAAAAGCTCATTAGAGCTTATGTTGAAAATTTATATAATATGCCGAATCAAAATAAAGTTTTATCTATCTATCTATCTATCTATCTATTTGAATTCTACCAAACAACCACACTTAAATAATTTGGTTAGTTTACTGAGGACGAACATTTTCACCGATTGGATTTCAAAAGTATATACGATTCCAATTTTGGTAAATTTCTGGAAAATCTCAAAGACCACTCAGCATTTTTGGAGTTCTACCCAAGGACGTATAATTAGACCACGAGAACGTAGTGGACTGAGGGTTACGTTATCGTATCTCGTGCGTGTTCATTTTCCATAAAAAAAATCGGGACGTGTTACAATTACAATTATAACAGTACTGGAAAGTATCACAGAGCAAAAGTTCACAGATTTTCATTGATTTTAAGAGCTTTCAGGTAAAAAAACTTTAGAAAAGATGCATGAATTACCTTAAATCAGAGATATATAATTATATGTCTCTGGCCTAAATGATAATGTCCGATAATGGCTTCTCAAGTTTTCGGCGATCAATGAGCAGTAGTTTTTCGTGTTTCGTGATTGGCCATTTTTATCACTCGTGTTTCGTTTTCGGCAATTTTTAAGAGCGTTCTTTCGTGTTGGGGACCCCTTTACCACCCCCCTGAAATCAGAAAAAAGAGAAGAGAAAAAAAGAGGGGATGAGCTTTCCGGAGCAATATGCTCAGTCAGTTGTTGGTCCGTAAATTAAACTTATTTGTATTATTTCCGGTTGTTGGAAACGTGATGAGTTTGCCAGTATTTTATGTAATTTGTAATTAATCGAAGCAACACCTGTATTTTCATGAGTTTCAGACTTGAAGTAAAAGTGTATAATATTCCTTTCTAATAACTAAAGAAGTAAGGTAATCTATCCCTGACGTTTTGTGTTCCATTTGACCTTCATTATGGAACTGATCGGTTGATCTTCTGTATCTGTATGTGTTACAGTGCAGGATCCGTTCAAGTCAAGTAAAATTTATTTAAAGTCGGTAAAAATATAACATATTACATAAGCTCTAAAGAGCTTTTAAAACCGACATATAGGGTAAGACTGGGTATATTCGGACACTTCTGATTTCGTTGTAGTGGTCACGTGTTATAAAGTGAGAGTCTTCCCTAATGTTTGTACAGGAAGTTGACGTCATTCCAAGTCTAAATATAGAAATATTTTCATTGGTGCTTAAAAATTCGCTCTCTACGCATCTGCCAAAGACTGCAAATACAATCTGGGTATATTCGGACAGATTTGGGTACATTCGGACATGTCAGTGGGTAGATTCGGACAGACATTGAAATATTAAAGGGTTCATTCGGACAGATGATTGCATAACTGATACCTCAAATTTTGGCATACAGTGAATATCAGACAAGTTGACATCTTTTTAATTTTAATCCCGATTTTCAATAGTCCCTCCAATTTTGAATATTTGGTACAAATTTAAGTTCAACAATCTTCAATTCAGGTATGTCATCTCCAGTTGTTATTATATATACCCCATTTCCTTTCTTTTTCATATATATATATATAAATATCTTTTTCAAATTATCAAAATATTAACTATTGGCGATGCGATATCATGCAAACGACTATAAAAGACATTTTTGAGCAAATCACAGGGCTCTGGGCTCCAGGCTCTGTAACCGTTTTTATATGTGATGCTCCGGGCTCAACTCTAGCCTAAGGGTCCGGCTCCGCTCAGTGAACTCCGAGCTCTACTGTATTTTTTTCCTTGCACATATAGAACACCACAAAGTTTAGATGCTAATCGATTATTGATGTTGTATTTTAGCAAGAAAAAGACATATAACATAATATATATAACCAGTGTGAATAAAGATAACAATAAAGCAGAAAATATCCTTAACCTGGATATGGGATGTTGTCTCCTTGACATTTACCCCATTTCATTTCTTTTTCATATTAAGTTCGTCAAAAACGGTCACCCGAAGATATCTTAGTATACTTCACGTTAATTTCCATAATTTTGATTTGTTAACCGTACGGGCGGTATTTTTGTATACCATCCTCAATTACAGGCAGTATGTGTATAGTACCAAATTCAATGCAAAACTAGACATACTGATACCAGACATATAATGAAACTGCCGACGTCTACTGAAATTTGTGATGATTCTTGACCAAACCCTTCGGGGAGTTTTCAGTTTGATTTTTCTTCCGTGGTGCGACAGTGTTCTAGGGGAGGTTTCGGTACCCATAAACTGGTTTAACCCTACCACTGGCTTTTGCTAGTGCCGGTACCAAGTCCGGCTGTCCCGAGTTCCTATCCGGCGTTGTCTGCGTATGTCTTTTGTCTTGTTCGTGTTTTTCCTGTGTAGTTCCCTGGCAGATTGTGGCATGTAATTATTAATTTTCAGCCATTGTAACTACAAAAAAAAATCCCAACGCAAAAAATTACACATAGCTGCTACAATCCGGACAATGGACTGTAACTAGTCCGTTGCTGTTTTCGGTTCTTAATTAAGAATTTCGGTCACTTAAACGCTTAATGTCATCAGTGTTATCTGTCGTCTTTAGACACAGATTTAGCTGCAGCACACATGCGTATTCACGTTTATACATGAAATTTTTCGGGTAGGAATTTCCGAAATAAGATAATATAGCTGAATCAATATTGTCGAGAGTAACCTTTCACGACATATCTTCCTGTTTAGGGACCAACTATTGAACTTGAAGGGGACTAAGGTTTTTACCCTTGGCTCAGATTTTTTTTAAGACTGAAATGAACGTCTGAATGAAATAGTCTTGGCTTGAAACCAGATATATCTGCAGTGTGCATCCATGTATTTGCATCATCTGTGATATAAAAGACTTTAAAAGTGGAGTTATGTCTCGTGTACATGTCATTTTAGCAACACATAAGCAAAAGCGATATAACTTTGTCTTGAAAATCCATTGGAAAAATTCCCAATTGGATTCAAAATTCCCAATTGAATACTAAGGGGACCCATTTTAAATCGTGTGGAATCATCCCTGTATGTACAAAGCATTTGTGTAACATTATTCTGTCGCGTCTATAAATATCAAATGGTCATCTTAACATACTAGGTGTCCTAACACAAGAAATCGGTGCAAAAAATTGAGTCAAAAGAGTTTATAAAAGTGATGAAATCTGGGCACAACGGACTGCCCGCAACTGACTCTGGGATCCATTGGATTCCTTGCAAACTTGGTCTCTATACATGTGTAACCGGAGAGCATGAATCTCCTTGCAAAATTGACTAATGTCAATTCCGGGGATCGAACCCGGGACCTCTAGCACATCAGCCAGCCACCTAACCGAATGAGCTAAAGAAATATTCCGTTAGCTCAGTCGATTTTTACTGGCTATATATCTACTACCTACTACAATGCAGGTAGGCTGTCCTGTCACACATGCATGGTTGCTCCGGTCAGGGTTTCACTCCAACTCGATGTGTCTGTTAAATATTTTGTTTTTGCCAAGTGGTGTTTTTTTTTCAATCAATACACTGAGGAGGTGAAAGGGGGTCTCATCCCGATTTCTCGTTATTAAGATGAGCAATTCCCGAAATCCCGGACATATTTTGCGAAACGTCCCAATCCTGGAGGACTGTGTTGTTGAATTTCACCATTTTTATAGAATATCGATTTCCAGGGTCTAAAAATACCCCTTTCCCGTGTCCCGGTGGCATTTTCATCCCCGAAATCCTAGCTTTAAAACAGGGTAATCTCGATTTCCCAAAGTACATAATGGCCAACCCTGGCGTTCCGAAAATGGTCTTGCCTGATTTACATTCACAACAACAGCGGACAAAAAATTGAACCCAATTAATCTTCTTTCCGATATCCCGTTTGCAGGAAATTACTGAGTACAATACCATGCATGATTTGTTTGTTTTTTTTTCACATTCCATGCCTAACATTTAATTCAATTTTTTTAACTGACTCAGAACTGAGGAGTACAGAATTCCTCACTGAAAGCCGTGTAAAAGTGAAGAATACATTCCAGGTTAACTGAAAGTATTGTATTGTGTAACAGGGGATTTACTCCTGCAGTGTATTCCCTTCCTTTTGGATAAAATACACTAGGGTAGAATATCCACAACATTTAATCGACCGATCACAATGGAGTACTGACCGTGACGGAATAAACACTAAGGTAGAAATACAATAGGTTGTGACCTGGAAATTCTACACTCCGGAAAGAAAGTAAACCACAATTGGTCATGGGGGGTTTAAAACAACAAAATCCAAGTGGCCGTATGTACCCTTATATGAAAAAATTATGGAAAGGGTACATTCGGACAGGATGAAATGTACTTTATAGCGTAAATTATGTATTCTACGGTTTTAAACAGATATGTTTAATTAAAAATTGAATATTAAACAATTTGAAATGACAAATTTCATCTTAATACTATACCGATCTTTTTTATTTGTAGTGAATAAGCTAAGTTTCTGTAAACATAGTTTTTGAAAAATGGCACCTAGGGCTAGTCACATGATTTTGCGCTGTAGCTATTTTGACCAATAGTATTATCTGTACCGTTACATAAATTTTCTGTGACAACAGGATGAAGGGATAAGAAGTCTGATTAGCTGTGAAAAAAGATAAAGCAAGTTTTGATTGGACAAATAATGATTTTTAATTACTTCAGTAAACAAAGTGTCCGAATATACCCGAGTGTCCGAACTTCCCCAGTCTTACCCTACTTACATAAGACACAATACACAAATATTAAGACACATATCGATACAACATGCAAGCAGAATACCTGTGCTAAGGTCAGGATGCCAATGCAGGAGATCTCCCTCCAAAAACCAGGAGATTGAGGCAGTGATGAAAGTTTCCTGCAGATCCGCGGATTTCCGTTTTTTTGCTTTCAAGCTGCTCCATAATATTTGTTTCTTTTACTATATACCTACTTCCAGTGTAGTGGATTTCCGCTTTTTTCTATCAATCACAATTTCATCTCTGTTGAGGGTCAATGCAGGAGATTTTTTTGGGTCGTTTTGGTGGACGATTTTTACATATTAATGGTTTTAAATATGCTAAAATGAGTAAAGAATATGTAAAAGATCAATCTTGTGATGATCCATATGGTTAATAACAGTCAACTCCTTTTCATCGGTTTCATAATTCACTAGGGTCATGGGAAATGGGTTTGACATCACACCTTAGGCCAGGTAAAGTTTTGGCAATTTAAAACAGAATTCTTTGTAGTTGATTTGTATCTAATCACTCGTTCAGATTTGGTACTGTTATTTTTGAAATTACACTGGTGATAATTTTCTTAAATATACCATTTTTAATTTTGTTTCGATAGGTACATGTATATTTTTATTTTTGAATCAGCAAAAATTTACACAATTTTAAGCAAATTCCAATAAAAATTCTTAAAAGTGATTTTTAACTTTTCATTTCTAAAGAATTAATAAATAAATTTTAATTGAAAGAAACTCCTAAGAGTTTATGTTTTACACATTACAAGGGGAGATCATTAAGCATAAATTGTGTAATTGAATCACTGGAAACTTTGCGAAGTTTTGACCTGGTTTGTCCATTTTCCATCGTCATTTGTGAATATCGGGGCTTAAATTCATTAAGCAAAATAGTTAATTTTCTAATATATGTGTACTACATGTTCTACTTCCTTAACTGGGCTTTCAAATGTCCCTTTGACCACGTATAAAAGTAAAACAACTTGACGATAATTAAATCATTACTTTGTTCCTGCAGGCTATGATTTGACACCTTTGATTGTTTAAAACAACAAAAATCCTTAATTGCATGTAAAATCAATGAGAAATCAACCAAGCACAGCTGATTGACAGGCATTAAAGGATAGATAACCTTTTAATTTTCACATTTTTAAACAAACCAAATACAGGAGTTTTACAGCCAAATACGGGAGACAAATTTCAGGGCTTGAAAACGGGAGACTTCCGCAGGATCCGAGAGATATCACACGTATGAAGCAGTAATGTTACTATACAAATAAAATCTTTATAACATCACAAACATTAAAAGCAAGCAAGCACAAAAAATAAGCTGTTAGTTGAAGCACTATATATAAAAAGCACTATAATTTTAGATATAAGATATGATAAGAAAACAAATAGTTAAAAGTATTTCAAGAAAAAAAATAAAAATTAAAACTTTAGGAAAAACTAAAATCTTGAAAATAATCATTTATCATTTAGGCCTTATACAGATCAAGATGAACAGCAAACAAATTTATGAAAACAAAATTTAAAGCGGAGCCAAGCATACAAATGCAAACAAAAAGCAACGAGTACCGGTACATGTACAAAGAAAACAGATATAAATGCACTGGAATGAGATATACGGTTAGTCCAACCGAGGGAGGCGTTACTGAAGCCTTAACTGTCTTTGCATGCACAATGCTGCACTCCAAATGGTTCCACGCAACTATTGTTCTTGGATTTAGAATGAATATTTCCTGATATCAGTTTTGGCTCCTATCAGGTGGAACTGT